>PVJS01054351.1:0-12988 GCA_004027185.1 Glis glis
CCCAAAAAAAAAAAAAAAAAAGAAGGAGGGAAGGGGTCGCCAGTGACAAGTGCTGCTGAAAGGTCAGATAAGAGGAGGACTTGTGAAGGCCCAGAGGTTGTGCAAGATGGAGGCCTTCCCTGTCTTGAGGAAGCATTTTCAATAGAGTAGCAGGAGCAGCAGCCAGAGTGGAAAGATGTAAGAAGAGTAAAGAGGAAATAGAGCCAGTGTAGACCACTCTTTCAAACAGTATAACTCTGAAGGAGAGAAGAGAGAAAGGGTGATATTTGGCAAGAGAGTTTTTAAAGGATGGCAGAGATTCAAGAACATTTACGCTGCCAGGAAGAAAAGGTTTCTTAACTAAAAGTAGAAAATGAGAATAGAACTAGCTTCCCCTTTACCTTGAAAATCAGTGTTCAGAGATGATGTGTGTAAAATCAAGGGTTGGTTAAGAAATACAAGTTACCTAGCTGGACGTGGTAGCACGTACCTGTAATCCCAGTGCTTGGGAGGCTGAGACAGGAGGATCACAGGTTTGAGGACAGCCTCAGCAACTTAGTGAGACTCTAAGCAACCTAGTGAGACCCTGTTTCAAAACAAAAACTAAGCCAGGTATGGTGGTGCATGCCTGTAATCCCAGTACTTGGGAGGCTGAGACAGAGGATCACAGGTTTGAGGCCAGGCTCAACAACTTGGCAAGACTCTTTTTCAAAATAAAAACAACAACAACTGGGGTTGTAGCTCAGAGGTAGAATGCCCCTGGGTTCAATCCCTAGTAACACACACACACACACACACACACACACACACACACCCTGAACGTTTCTGCAGCAGGTGCATATTGAAAGCATTTGAAGGTCTAGAAGAGACGCAGCTGATGGAGGGAGGTTGCCAAGGAACTGGCAGGAGGGATCACGCGCACCGGTGGAGGCTCTGGCCTCTTCCCTATAACAAATGAGGAAAAGGAAGCAAGGATGTGGGTGCTGGTAAGTCTGTGGGAAGGCGTTCGGGACCTCTCACCTCATGGCTTGGGAGGCAAAGTCGTCTGTCAAGAGTGTGGAGGGAAGCTGGGGTGTGGGATTCTAGGGGAGTGAAACCGTGCTGCAGGGGCAGGAAGCAGCGCCCAGCCTGGGCCCCTTTGCTTCACCCCGGCCATCTCCTGCAAGGCTCATCATGGCTTCAAGCCACCTCTACATGGATGATCGCAGATGTGTATCTCTAGGCCAGACCTCACCTCTGCACTCTCACCTGTCTTCCATACTTGGGGATCTCAAAGGCTCCTTCAGCTACCTCTCCCCCCAGCTTTGGCTCCCAGCTGGCTAGATCAATGACCCTTCCTGAGGATCGAGGCGGTGTTTTGTTTAGGGCACCTGTAGTGTGGCCTCCCACATGCAAGGCCCTCTTCTAGCCCTATGTGCACCCTCTCCCCTCCTTCCGCCCTCGGCCAGTTTTGCTCACATTTCATTTGCTATGTCAGGGCTCAGAACATGGTACCCCAAACTATGGTGCCTTAAGGAAAGGACTGAGAAGCAAGAGCCTTCTGACCTTCTCCTGCCCTCCTTTATCCCCCAAGGCAGGACATAGGAACTAGAAACCCTCTCCCCCAAAGCAGCCATAAAACCTAGAAATATTACCTAACATTTCCTTGCCTTTCTGTGTAGGAGCTGGCCATAAAGACATTCTCTGACCTAGTTTGTCAGATAGTAGATCATAAGGCCCTCATTCCAGAAGGGGTCTTAGATTATACTCAGGAGGAAGAAGTGCCACATGCAGAGGCCAAAAAGAATCTGAATAGACAGGCCTTGCTGGGTTTCCCCTCTGTCACCAATAGATCACAGCCTTTTGTCCGATTACACTTCTACATGGCTGTCCATTCTTCATCAAACCTAAGCATAGGAGCTGGGTGTGTAGCTTAGTGGTAGAGCACTCGCCTCGCGTGTATGAGGCCCTGAGTTAGAGCCCCAGCATCATGCATGTGCGTGCGTGCATGCACACACACACACACACACACACACACACACACACACAATCCAAGCTTAAAAATAAATTTTCCTGGGTCTCTGGGTCTTCATTTCTGAAGCCTCCCATGCCATGTAAATAAATTTATGTTTTTCTCCTATTAATCTGTGTTTATCACTTTTATTTCCGACCTAGCCAGGAACCATGGGAACATTGAAGAAAATTTTCCTCTTCTACATTTAACATTCTCTAACCATGTTGAACTCCTATTAATTTTAATAACAAGTTTTAAAGCCACCTTTTCTGTAAAGCATTCACTGACAGCCCTCCATTGTGTGTGGGGGTACCCCAAACTTTCTTCCTTTTATTCCTCCTTGATCTGTTATTTTCTTAAGGTTTTTATTATTTTCATTTTTGTGGTACTGAGCATTTAACCCAGAGCCTTGCACATGGTAGGCAAGTGTTCTACCACTGAGCTACATCCCTGGCCCATTTGTTTTTCGTTTGTTTTATTTTGAGACAGCATCACACTTAGTTGTGCAGGCTGTCCTCAAACCTGCCATCCTCCTGCCTTAACCTCCCAAGTAGCTGGGATTACAGGCATGTACCACTGTGCCCAGCTTGGTTTTTATTATTTTCTATCTCTTAATATACCTGCTTATTTACAAGTCTTATATTGTCTTATATGCATTGATTAAGTTCTTGAAGGCAAATCAAGGTTACCAGATTTCTTTTGCCTCTTATCAAGCCTTTAACATTGCCTTGCATGTGTATCTCCTCAAGAAAATCATACTAAGTTAATCTATATAAGTTGACTAATGAATAAATGAATTAGTCAATAGTAAATGACAGCTTCTCTGCTCTGGTAAGTCTGTGCATGTCATTATTCCAATTTTCTTTCCATTGGTAATTCTAAACAACATCATGGATATCTGTGGATGATTCAAAAATCTGTTTCTAGCCCTGAGCTCTTGCCTATACTCCCATATTTTCAGCTTCTTGCTGCATCTCTCATATTTACTATTGTAAATTAATAAATTTTCATCTCTCAAATTTACTGCTGTAAGTATTCCTGGTGTTTCCTATCCCAAGCTGAGGCTAAACATAAGTACCACCACTTCTAAATGTCTTTTCTATTCTGGTCTTTACTGATATAGTCCTCCAAATCCTTTAGCATTTATTTTATTTCCCACTTTGGGATGTTGTTATGGCTCTCTTTTAGTTTTTGGTTGTATACTTTGCCTCCTCAATTAGCTTATAAACTTCACAAGACCAGAAATTTATATATAAATGTCACTTCTTTGCTGCATCCCATCCCTCCTTTCTCTAATCTCTCCCTCTCCTCCATTCTCCTCCCATTCTCCATTAGTTGAGAAAAATTAGCTACCACCAGAGGGCAGTGGAGAGGTCAGAGACACTACAGATGGAAATAAGGCCATAGGTTTAGCAAAGCTAATATTTGCAATAGGACTTGCTAAGTCTTCCCTACACTCTTTTGCTTCATAGAAACAGTTGTGTTTTGTTTAATTCTGGCTGAGTTTTAAGAGAAAAAAGTACTGCCTGGGTATCAGATTGCCATGACCAGCTGGTGCCATGACAGGTTGGAAGATCTGGGAATGACGGCCTGGAGGAGAGAAACCGAGGCAGTTCATCTGATGATCTCTAGACTTCTAGAGGTCTGTGGACATGGAGATCGTCTATTCTGTCCGGATTTTTATGGGAATGGACATGGACAGTTGTGTGGAGCTCGCATTTGCCTTAGTAAGAGGAACTTCTAACAGTAAAGATGTTGGAAAGAAAAGTGGTTTGGGTGTACTATGCAGTAGTGACCTGCCATCCTGGACAGTTCCCAGCCTCAGGCTGGAGGGTACCACTTTGGAATGTGGTGGAGGCCAATCTGGCTTCAGGTTTGAGGTTGGACTAGATGGTCCCTGATGACTCTTCCAAATCAAAGTACAACCCAGGGGTCTATGATTTGAGCCATACTCCCAATTCGAGCCCAAAGATGGGCCCATCAACTCTCCTCCCTTAGATCTTTGTGAAGTCAGTGGGTAAAGTAAAATAACATGTTGTGGTGACTCTGGATTCAGAATGAGCCCTTTGACCTGGCTGTGTCTGGTGCTGACAGGTGACTCAGGAATAGATGGCAGGATTAGTGGGGATCTGAAGAAGAGATGTTTTTCAGAAGCCACAGAACAGCAAAGACCCCAAAGAAAGAGGTAGTTATTGAAGGAAAAGGAGGTATTAACAGGAGTGTTGATTAGAGATTAAGAACAGAGGAGATGAGAACAAGAAGGGGGGGTAGTAAAGCCAGGTGTAGTGGCGCACACCTGTAATCCCAGTACTTGGGAGGCTGAGACAGGAAGATCGCAGGTTCAAGGACAGCCTCAGCAACATAGCGAGACTCTCAGCAACTTAGTGAGATCCTATTTCAAAACAAAACAAAATGAAAAGGGATGGGGTATAGCTTGGAGGTAAAATGCCCCTGGGTTCAACCCCCAGTACCAAAAAAAAAAAAAGGAAGGAAAAGGGGTTAGTAGTGGTGTGATAGGCTATTTCTGGGCTCAAGGAATAGAAAAATGCTCAGATTATAGTAGATAAAAAGTAGGGATTTATGGCAACAACACAGAGAAATAAAAGAAGAGGTGTCTGTGCTGCTCTGGAAGGCAGTTGAACAGGTATGTATCTGCAGCCACCACGTTATGACTTCGGCAGCGAGCATCACCCAGTGCTCCCTGCCCTAGTGTTTCCACACTCTGGGTCCTTTGTCATTCTCACTCTGCTCTTGCTTCTGTTGCCCCCATCACTTTTCTCTTCACTCCCTCCAACTGTCCCAGCGCTTCTGCTTTCTCTCTGCTCTCACGTCCTTCTCTATACCTGTGTGCATCGATCGCAGCAAAGGGCGGAATTTATATGCCTTGTAGTCAAATACACCCAAGAGAGAAATCTAGATGGCCCACCGCCTCTCGATAAAGAGCTTTTTCTGCTGGGCAGAGCACAGCTACCAGAACTTTATAAGTCTAATAGAAATGTGCCATTCTGTCAGGCCACGATCCTGCACCATCTGCTGACCAAGGATAACAGAGTGCGTAAGGAAATGGGCAATGGCAGGGCAGACCTTGCAGGGCTTCCCGGAACCACTTTAGTGTGACTACAGGGAATTGCTTCACCAGACAATTATAGATGGAAAAACAAGGTGTGCTCATGATGACTAAAGCTAAAGGTTGAGCTGGAAATACTGCCCAAGGAGCCCACCCCTGATGGGAAAAGCCATGAAAGTCAGTCAGTCTGTCTGTCTCTTTCTCTCTCTCTCTCTCTCTTGCTCCCAACTTTGCCTCTTCTGAAGGAAAAAAAAAGTAGGAAAATAATTGGAATGTAAGAGCTGGGGATTTGGCTCAGTGGTAGAGTGCTTGCCTAGCATGTGTAAGACCCTGGGTTCAATTCCCAGCACCATGGGCGGGTGTGTGTGTGTGTGTGTGTGTGTGTGTGTGTGTGTGTTTTGTTTATTATTTTGCTGTTGTTTGTTTGTTTGTTATTTCAGCAGTGGCACCTTGGAGGACCAGAAGACTTGTTCTTCTCACCCAGATCCCTGGAAGTGCCTAGTCCAGTGCTCGCCAGGCTCAATTTTCAGCTGGTTCTTTGAGGTCTCTGCAGTATATTCCCTACTTGCTTAAGTTAGCCAGTGCTAGAACTCTTGCTTGCAACCAAGAAACTCTACAGACATAGGGGTCCTTTCTAAACTTTGTGGGGAGCCAGCAAAGTCAATCATTGGTGGAAGGCAGCTACTCAGACATCTGTGTGCCACAACCTAGGAAAAGAGAGGCAAGTACAGAACTAAGTCTAGATCAAAAGAATTTAATATCTGATAATATGCCAGCTCTTTTAGTTATTAAATAAAGTAGAGGTAATGGCACAAATGAAAAAATAGCTTGTAAGACAGAAAAACCCCCAATGACCTCATAGCATTGATGGTATGGAGTTAATAACACTACAAAGTGTTTAACATGTAGGGGTAAGGATGGTTAATTTCCTCCAACTCAACAATTTAACTGGATTTGTCTGATGACATCTGACCTACTTTTCAGCATGGGCAGTAATTACCCAAAGTCCTCCCTAAAGTCTCAGTCCATAAAATCCTCCTTTTAATAAGACTTAACAAGCCTTTAGTGTGTTACTGCAGCACTTCAAAGTCACATTGGCACCAGGGGAGTGCCTTTAAAGCATGCAGCACAGGAAGTGCATTCTGGGGTGTCTCAGGCGTAAGACAAAACAAGAGGGACCCAAACATTAGGTACTGTAATCTGAGCAGACCCATATTCTGGAGGGAATCCTTGGGATATAGGGAGGGGAGGAGTGGTAGAGAGGTTTGGGTTCCTGTGGATCTTGAGACACACAAAATACCCCGAGACCAATCCTGTCTGAACCAGGCAATGGCGGTTCTGAATGATGAAGCCCACCCTGGTCCAAAGTCACCTGGTTAAATTCTCAACGTGGTTCCGGCAAACATGGAAATGACAAGGCCAAGGGGCAGTTACTCTTGGATCCCTTTCCCACCTGTCCAGAGGCTCCATTACTATTACTGCCCACAAGCATTGCAGATAGGGATTCCAGTTATTTTAATATGCTCTACTTGTAGCTGGGTGTGGTGGAGCATACCTAATCCCCATAGTTGTGAGGCTGAGACAGGAGGAACAGAGGTTCAAAGCCAGCCTCAGCAGCTTAGGGAGACCCTGTTTACAAATAAAAAATAGGGCTAGGGGTGTGGCTTGGAGATAGAATGCCCCTGAGTTCAATCCCCAGCACCACAATTAATTAATTAATAAATAATAAATAAATACAAAATAAAAAACAACTCTACTTCCAAAGTTAAAATGTATAACTGTTCGTTTGCCCAGAAAGGAGTATGGAGGGAAACATTGATTGATTGGTTCCAGAGGTTCTATGTTTGCCAAATGTTTCTCAAAATTGAGTTTGGTATAATTGGAGACAATACAGTGATTACTTTATTATTCTAGAATGGCACTGTATAATATGGTAACTGATAGCCATATGCAGCTATTTATGTTTAAATTAATTAAAATTAAATAAAAATTTTTTTGTGGTACTAGGGATTGAACCTAGGGGCATTGTACCTCTGAGCTATAACCCCAGCCCTATTTTATTCTTTATTTTGAAAGAGGATCTCACTAAGTTGCAGAGGGTCTCACTAAGCTGCTGAGGCTGGCCGTGAACCTGCAATCCTCCTGTCTCAGTCTCCCAAGTACTGGGATTATGAGCCTGTGCCACCATGCCCAGCTTAAATAAAAATTTGAACCATCTAATACACAAACTACATTTCAAGTGCTCAATTACTGCATGTGGTTAGTGGCTGCTGCACTGGACAAGATAGAATTATAACATTTCCATAATTATAGAAAATTCCACAGGACAGCAGCATTCTAGAATAATGAATTCTATATTGTACCATCATTTTTTACCTATACTAATAAGTAATAAAAATGTTCAGGAGATATCTTTTCTAAATACATTTTTTTTCTGGTACTGGGTATTGAGCCCAGGGGCGCTTTACCACCGAGCCCTTTTTATTTTATTTTTTTTATTTGTTATTACAAGGGTCTTGCTAAGTTGCCCAGGCTAGCCTTGAACTTGCTATCCTTTTGTCTCAGCCTCCCAAGTACTGGGATTACAAGTGTACACCACCATGGCTGGCTCTAAATCTTCTTTATACAAATACCAAAGAAAGTCCTGAAAAAATAAAATTGGTAATTCCACCAATATTGGAATTTCTCTTATTGATAAATGTAATGAATAATACACTTCATCCTTCCATGGGCTAGGAGTCATTTTTCATTAACAAACTGAAGAAGGAAGTTACAAAGTGAAAGTCATGAATTTAGGCGATTAAATCATCGCAGTGAGAATGAAGACTTTCATGGAATCATGTGGAAAATTATTTCATCAGTTTTATTTCAGCTGTGAAGATTGTTTAGAATATTTAGAAAACAAGCCCGGAGGTTGCTTCTTTCTGAGACAAATATGACTGCCTTAGTCACCACACGTTTTATCATTGAAATATGGTGTTAGTCGAGCGCTTGCTTATTATTTATTAACAAAATATGATGGTAGCTTGTGATACACGAACAAGGCTGCATGTGTTCTCCAAATACATCATCTATCGTTCTGAAAGATCTGCCACATGACATATCACATGCAGTGCAATGACTGGCATATAACAGGTTCTCAGTAAATGATTATAGATTTTAATTAAGAACTACAGTCCCCTTGCAAATGATACCTATTTGCAAAACAAAAAAAGTTCATTGAATACATTTGTAAAATTTAAAAAGAAAAATATTCATATGCTTTTAATTTCCTGTCTTTTTAGTTATGCACGCGTCTTTTTTAAAAGTTGCAGTTATAGCCAGGTGTGGTGGCCCACGTTTGTAATCCTAGTACTTGGGAGGCTGAGACAGGAGGATCGCAGGTTCCCGGCCAGCCTCAGCTACTTAGTGAGGCCTCAGCTACTTAGTGAGGCCTTCCACAACTTAGTGAGACCCTGTTTCAAAAATAAAGAATAAAAAATAGGGGTGGGGGTGTAGCTTGGAGGTAGATTTCCCCTGGGTTCAATCACTAGTACCGCAAAAAAAAAAAAGTTGCAATTATAGTAGAGTTTGAACCTTGACATTAATAGACTATGTGCGAACTCCTCTGGCTAGACCTATTGTGCATCCAGTCTGAAAAGGTGGGCTCTTTAGAAAAGATTATTTAATGGAGAAACGAAGGGCATTTCGTAAATCCTTATCTCTATGCATCTCTCATGCATACCTATCTTATAATGGTAAACCTGTATGATATTTTAGGGCCCATCCTTTGACACATGAAAAGAAAAGAGGTATAGCTAATTTAAACGGCCAATTAAATTCCCATAGGTCAAATCGCAACCAAAGAAAAAAAATTTTGGCAGCTGGGCGCTGTATTTAATACCGAATTTGCAGAGTTCTGTCCCAGTATATTTTGCTCCGGCTCCGGGGCGGGGGGACGTTCCTCTCCGTGACCCAGGCAGGTCCTCCCGGTAGGGTCCGACCCTACTCTGAGCTCGGGACGTGGTGAGAGGAGCCTGAGGGAGCTGCCCCTTGCGGTAGCAATCGGCAAAGCGTGGTACCCGCGTTGCAGGCCCCCGCAGGACAGCAGGGGGCCGGGGGCGTGGCAGTGGGCGTGGCGTGCGGGGGGCGGGCCCCGGGCGCCGGTCACGTGTCGGGCCAGGAGCCAGCAATCAGGGCGCGCGCACTCGCGGCGGGGTGGGGAGGCGAGGGCCGGCGACACCTCGCGGAGCCGCGCAGCCCCAGCTCCCGGCGCGGCACCCAGGAGGGTCCTGGGAGCGCGAGCCGAGTCGGCGACGGCCTCTTCTTCGATTTGGGTGGGCAGACGGAAAGCCTGTGGCCGTGGCCTGGCCTCTGGAGCTCTGGGAGCCCAGGTGACCGCGTAGGTCAGTTTCCCGCGGCCGACCCCTCCCGGAGTCCCAGGCGGGGTCCCTCGCCCGCGGTTCCTGCCCTCCGGGGCTCTGGGTGGTCTGTCGGCGCCCCTGCAGGGTGGGCGCTGGTCCCCGGGCGTCTCCGAGGCTGGTGAGGGTCGTGGCGCAGCAGCGCGAGCTCGGCTTGCAGGGGGCCTCTGGCTGCTCCAGCGCTGCAGCAAGTTGCTAGAAGTGATAAAACTGTTGGCATTTGTTGCCCTGGGCACTGGGGTTGCTGCGACTTCGTGCTGGTGGCACATGCATCACCTGCCGGGCCCTCAGCTGCCTGCATTCTCCATACTTTCATGTGTGCATCCTAACTTTTAGTTTCCTGCTAACAAGAGGAGGGTTGATTTCACAATGGAAGTCACGCGTTGTTCATGTGACCAGTGTTACAATGTACCGCGTGGTCGGCGCAACAAACGTGAAAGAAATCCAAGGGGATGCAGAAAGAGTGTGTAAGGCCGCAGCTGCACAATAGAAACATTAACGCTTCATTCACCCCGTGGCCCTAAAGCCTGGCAGGAGGCTTTGAAAAGGATTGTCTGCTGATTTAGTTAGTTTTCAGGTGTCAAGGTTGTTTTTAGGCAGACAATGTTGCAAAATGGACTGACGTGCAATGTGATACTAAGTTAAACAAGGCTGCTTCAATGTTGCAAATATAGATAGCTATTGGGCTTTCATGATGGTTGGTAATTCAGTCAGCTTTGAAGCCATGAAGTGTTTTCCGTGTAAACTTAAGTATGCACAGTAGTAAATGCATTCTGCTTACATTGTTACTTAGCAGTGGGAAAATAGTTTGTTGACTTGAGTGTTAGCAATGTTTGAATTCTAACCCTGGTACTGTGAATTTTCTGCTGCCGTATGACATAAATTCTGAATACCTCAGCTGAAATTGTGAAGCTCTCTATATCATTCATTTACAGAAAAACTACAAAATCGGCTTTTTATTCCCTATTCTAAACTACTAGGTGGACTCTTATCTGCAGTCTACAGGGTGAAAACTGTCAGTAACATTCATTTAAAATTTTTATCTTAGCCAGGCGTGGTGGTGCACGCTTGTAATCCCAGTACTTGGCAGGCTGAGAGAGGAGGACCGCAGGGAAGGATCGTAGGTTCGCAGCCGGCCTCAGCTACTTAGTCAGGCCCTCCGCAACTTAGTGAGACCCTGTCTCAAAATAAAGAATAAAAAATAGGGCTGGAAGCCGGGCGTGGTGGCGCACGCTTGTAATCCCAGTACTTGGGAGGCTGAGACCAGAGGATCCGGGTTCACCGCCAGGCGCCTCAGCTACTTAGTGAGGCCCTCCACAACTTCGTGAGACCCGGTTTCAAAATAAAGTATAAAAAATAGGGCCGGGGGTGTAGCTCGGAGGTAAAATGCCCCTGGGTTCAATCCCCGGTACCGCAAATAAATAAATAAATAAATAAATAAATAAATAAATAAATAAATAAAATAAAAATAGGGCTGGGAGTGTAGCTGGGAGGTAGAATGCCCCTGAGTTCAATCCCCAGTATCGAAAAAAAAAACTTTTTTTATTTATCCCAGGCAAAGCAACTGATACTCAAAATAGGAGCTAACTGGCAAAAATTGAGTGGATTTTTCTGAAATAGTTTTATCCGGGTGCAGAATTTTGCCAGGGTCCTTTATCAGACGATGCTTGCTAAATATCTCATTGTGAATCAGAAGGAATTTGTGGTGGATAGCTAATCCTTGTTCCTGGGGGCTGCTCATTTTGGTAGGTATTCTAGCAGCACTTAGACCTGTGATCCAGATCAGCCAAGTAGTATTTCTATAAGAATACTTCTTCCCCCAGTATTCCTTGAAAACAAAGGACAATACTTTTATAGAACCACCAACTAAATAAAAGAATACAATCTAGCCAGGGGTGTAGTGGCATATGCCTGTAATCCCAGTACTTGGGAGGCTGAGACAGGAGGATTGCAGGTTCAAGGCCAGCCTCAGCAATGTAGCAAGACTCTCAGCAACCTAGTGAGACCCTTTTTCAAAAACAAAAAAATAATAAAAAGGGCTGAGGGTGTAGCTCAGAGGTGGAATGCCCCTGGGTTCAATCCCCAGCACCCTCCCCCCCAAATACGACATGTCACTTGGATGAAAATGTGATCCAATGTCTATTAAATAAGTTACCAATTTTATCCTGGTGGCTTTATTTCACTTAGAGATATAGCTGTATATTTGGTAATATATTTCAGTTGGAACTCTGTGTGGCAATTTCTTAATCTGTTGACATTACTAGAAGCTGAGCTTCATAAGTATTCACTGAAAAAAATCAAAGTAAAAATCAATGTAAGTAATGACACATGAAGGAGAGAATAATATCACATGCACATGAGAAAAGTGGTTTAGAACTCTGTCATTTTTTTTAAACTGGGTCTGATGGCAATCAGAACTGTGACCTTGTAAGTTCTTTGCAGTTCTTAGAGCACAGGTTTTAGCTGTATAGATACCAGTTTATACCAAATGCATTAATGAGGTTTCAGAAAAGATATTGTCATATACTCTACAGTATATACTTGTGATCCTGGTGTCATGTAAATATCTTATGTTCTTGATCCCTAGAAATGTGGAGGTTTCCTCATATGATTCTCCCACCAATACTGTATCAATACTGTTAGTAGTAAGGGTCTACAGGAGACAGAAAGGCATAAATAGTTTTAATGCTGTTTGTAAGAGCATACACTAGGTCACTCACTTTATCTGAATTTTTATTCATCAGCCTGCAAGTAGGAAGTTATGTACTGTAGAGTGAAAGCAGTCCTTAACTGTACATTGTCCTATCATGTGACAATGGAAAGTAAACTACATATGTATTCTGTGTTTAGAGTTTCCCTTTGGGAGGCGGAGACCGGAGGATCCGGGTTTGTGGCCAGCCTCAGCTCTCTCTCTCTCCCTGTCTCTCTCTCCCTGTCTCTCTCTCTCTCTCTCTCTCTCTCTTTCTCTCTATTTAGTGAGGCCCTCTGCAACTTTGTGAGATCCGGTTTCAAAATAAAGTATAAAAAATAGGGCCGGGGGCATAGCGCGGAGGTAGAACGCCCCTGGGTTCAATCCCTGGTACCGCCAAAAAAAAAAAAAGTAATATTCCACCTATCTCCTTGTTATTAATTTTATTACTAAAACTTGATCTAGTTTGTGGACTTCTCTGTCCTTTGCTTCTACATATCCACCACCCTGTTTTGAAACAGGAGTTAATAGTGCTCAGAATATATCAGTTGATACATCAGTTGATATTTAAATCCGGGGTACATCTAAGGGGTTCGTTCTTTCTTTTTGGGGGGCGGGTATTGGAGATTGAACCCAGAGGCATTCTACCTCTGAGCTATACCCCTAGCCCTTTTTATTTTTTTTCTTTTAAAACAGGGTCTCACCGGGCGTACGCTTGTAATCCCAGTACTTTGGGAGGCGGAGACCGGAGGATCCGGGTTCGCAGCCAACCTCAGCGCGCATGCGCGCGCGATCGATCAATTGATCGATCGATCTATGTCTCTCTCCTCTCTCCTCTCTCTCTCTCTCTCTCTCTCTCT
>PVJS01054352.1:0-12988 GCA_004027185.1 Glis glis
TGACCTAACTGAGGGAGTTGGGCGGGGAGTGGAGGGAAACACACTATAGCACGTGATGTACATACACAAACCTATAAGACTCAATCACTATCTGGAGCATGAAAGGGAGGGAAGGGGGAGGGAATAGGGTGGGATTGGAGGGAGGGCTAAATGTGCAATGTGTGCATGTATGATGTTCATACCCTGACATATATCAAAATGTATAATTATAATTTACAATGCACCAATAAATGAACAAAAAAGTTAAAAAAAACAAAAACAAAAAGAGTATTCACAGAAAAAGAAAATACAAAGACTCTTCTTTACTCTCCCACAATTTGATTGAGTAGCATCTTGGTTGAATAGGTGATGGTTGTGAATGTTTTATCAGATTTTTGACAAGACATCTATCTAACTGTAGAGTAGGCTAGATCTTAAATCACCTTAGACAGATTCACTTCTTAATTAGACCGTCAATACACGACCAATTGGAAGATCTCGGTTAAACTTTACTTCCGAGATGGCTAAGATTATTGAGAAGTTGAATCTGATCCAATTAATTCTCTTGATAGCTTACTATCTCTTCAGTTATGCTAGACAATTGGGTACTGACACAGCACATGGATATTAATTTTAAATGAAGCTCTAGCAAGGCACAGTTGAAATAGGAGTTTGCAGCCTGAACCAAGAATCCAGTTTAAAATGAAATTGTGTGTGTGTGTATGTGTGTGTGTGTGTGTGTGTGTGTGTGTATGTGTATAAGCATATACACACTGAAAGGTCAACATGACCCATTTCTTCATTAAGACTCAAGATTTCCACTGCCATTCAACTTCCTTAAGTATTAGATCTGTCAGCATAATTATCAATCACCAAGTTCTTGGCTGTGCCTCAGAGTTCTAATTAAATTTGAAGTTTTTGTCTTGAAACCATAGGAAAACCATAGGAGAATAGTTAACTACTGATTATATGTTAGTTGATTCAAAACAGCTAGTGTCATAATGACTTGCAATTAAAAATTCAATATCTTATCTTCTTCAGCCAATGACTTAGCTAGACCAAGACACACATTGTCCTGAAATATTTGGGCAAATAATTGTAGCATGCAGTTTACTTTGTTTTCCAGAGAATGTGCCTTTGCAAAAAAAAAATAGATTGGGAGGAGGTGGTGAAAATAGGGGGTATTGGAGAACAAAATATATTGAAGCTTACATCTCAAAATATAAAATGACTCAGCAAGATAAAATGTTAATGTGTTAAACAAAAATGAACACAAGTAATTCTAGGGTAAAACGGGGTATCTGATGTGAATATACTAAAAGAACAAAATATTATACCATGGTTGTTCTAGTGGAACATGGTGATTTGGAGAACAAAATGCTTTTATATCTATTCCATGTTATATATGCTCCCAAAATTATAGTTAAGACATAAAGATGTGAACACAAAAATAATATGAAAGGAGACAATACCAGGTAAGAAATGTCAATGGAGTTTTAAAACATGAAAAGAGAAGTCTTTAGAAGAGCAGACCAGACCTGCAAGAGGGGAATAATTATGGAATTAGGAGAAGTGAACTGGTTTTTCCCATAGAACCCTGAAAGACTGGATTCTTGGAGGTCCTAAGAATTACAGAAAATGGGAGTCAGGTAGAAGACATCTAGAAGACAGGATGTACCTTATATTCTGGAGAAATATAATCAAGCAGAATGGGTCTTTGTCTAAATCAGCTTCGTGAGTATAAAATCTGTCTAGTTGCATGGGATTTCACAATCAGAAGGGCCCTGTATGGATTTAATATTGTCATAATCTTGAAATTATTTAATAATTTTAAAGAAGGAGCTTCACCTTTTTAAATTTTGTACCTACACATTATGTAGCTGTTCTGGTGTTTGTGGTTGATGGGTGGAACTGAGGTATCAGAGAGGAAATATGGGCATTAAGTAAAGGATGCAAAGTGAATCATTAACCACCCACCCTTCTTATGCCGGCCTCTTTCCAGAGTGACATTGGTGAGATACATTACCCACGCTCTCCCACCCAAGGTACAAGCTATACCTGGGCAACAGACTACAGGAAACTTCTTAGGGAAATAGGAAACCTCTAAAAAATATAGCTATTAGCACTTGAAGGACTAATAATAAGATTCAGACTTGCTGTCCAATCAATCTACTCTGAAAGCCTCAATTATAAAATTTAGTTTCTACCAGCTAAATATACTTCACTCTTCCAAGGATTATCAGATGCTTAAAGAGAGCCTTGACATGTAGGACAGAGACCCAAAGAAAGTTCAGAAACATTAACTCAGTACCAAGAGCAGAGTAAAATTTCATAAGGAATGTTCAATCCTTTCAGGGAATTTGGGAGAGAACATGCAGCCATGAAATAAAAACAGATATTCTGGGGTGGAAAGGGAGGAGTATAAAGAAACAAAAGTTAAAAATAAGCTTTTGAAATTAAAAATATAACTGCCAGATTAAAAAAGTGGTAATAAAGGGATAAGGTAGAGTCAATTCCTAATTCCAGAGAGACAGAGAGAGAGAGAGAGAGAGAGAGAGAGAAAGTAAAATAAAGCACTGGGGATGATCATATAAATCAGAAAGAACATTTCCCAGGACAGCAAGATATGAATCCTCATGACTGAAAGAGGGCACAGAGAAAAATAAAAAAAGTAACCAGCTCCCACCGGTATATCTTATGGGTGCCCCACTGCAACACCAGGGGAGGTGAGGAGAATCTACAAAGGATCAGGAATGACAATGGCATCACGATTCCAAGCCATTGCTTGCCTGGAGACTGTAGAGCTATACCTTCAATATGTGGACAGAAAATAACTTTCAAACTTGAATTCTTTATCCCACCAAGCATCACTATTGGTTGATGCTATAATTGATACATTGTTATAAATGAAAGGACTTTAAAAATGTGTTTCCAAGATCCCTTTCTTGGAAAGAAACAGACTAATATACTCAGCAAAACAAAGGAAAAGTAATGGGATTTAGGATCCAAGGGACAGGAAAGCCCACAGAAATCCGAGGTGAGTGGGAAATCCCAAACCCACTACTCCTCAGTGGAAAGCAACTAGTTTACATTGAAGCAGGAATTTGAAAGACTGTAAGAGGAATGGCTACAAGGGAAAACAATGAATTGGAATGAACAGCATGTCTAAAAATACTTGGAGCATTTGAACAAAATGTTTGTAGGTATTAGACAACTCAGAATATTTAGGGGGGAAATAATGATAATAATAAACTTTGTAATAGAAAACAGAAATGTAAGGGGAGAAAACCCAAAGGAAAAACAAATATACATACAAGAATAAAAATTTAATCAAATGCCTTCTGACTCTGCAGTAGAGCATGCAAATAGTTATAATATTGCAAACCTAATAATTAGTTAAGTTTCTCCCAAAGGTGTTATAATTATGTTGGGAGCATTTCAGCAGTGGTGGTATATAGAAAGATTGCACAAACTATATAGAGTGGGTATGGAATAGAGCTAAAAATCCTTAATTATTTTAGTCAAAAATAAACAAATACTGTTAAATTGAAGCAAAGAAAAATAGCACAATAAATATTATTTATAATGATGGAAGAACACAGCAGAATAAAAAGTGATAATGTTCACAATAAAGAGATAAATGACACTGATTTAACAATAAAAAATAACTTTAAACAAGTCAAGTGATAGAAAAAATTGTGTTGCCTTCACTGAAATTCCTTTAAAATTAACAAAAAGTCATTGGTAGCAGAATAAGATGTCATTAAGGTTTTAAAAATGTATGGTCTGTGTCTTATTGTTACCATCTTTGCCTGTTGGATGGTGTTCAAATGGCCCTAAATGAAGATGTGGCATCTATATTCATGATAATATCTAGCTATATGACTACAATGTTCTGTTCTTCCCACAGTTGACCCTCATCATCATGAAGGGAATGAAACACAGATAGAAAGCTCTTCTTTGCATTTTTTACCCTTTCATTGTCCTCTTGGTTAATGGCTGCTTTGTTCTTATGGGAGTAAAATGAAGGCTTCCAAAATGCTAAGAATATTCAAAGATGTTCTCTGGAAGGGTCAACTCATGAAACAAGAGTTGCTGCAATGTGAAAATTGAACACATTAAATCTGATGGGTAAACTTCAAAAAGAAAGATATTCTTGTTTCCAAAATCCCTTTAGATTCATATTTGTAGCATTTTGTGTTATAGAAAAAGGCTGGAGAAAAAAAATAAGACCAAATGAAAATTCTGTGTATCCTGACAGTACTATACTCTATAACATTGAAAGAAAAGAAAAATAGGTACGTTTGTATGGAATAATGTCCAACACATATTACGAAGCTGAAAAATGAAAAACAAACCCAACAAGTCACAGAACAGTGAGTACGAAATACTCCTGTATGAACTTCCTCTGAAGGCAGTGTTGGCTGTTTTTGAACATAGGCTCTGGGACTGGACTCTTGGAATGGAGGACCACAGTTGCTTTTCAATCACTTGCATGCTTATGATATTTTCAATTTTTATAATATGCAAATAATGATGTTCAGAAAATTAATAATGTATAAGCAGTAATTATGTTAATCCATGTGCTCAGCATTGCATATTTTGGTTTTGGAATATTCACTTCAATTTCAATCCAAGAATTTGAAATTGGGACATTTACCTTTAAGTAACTAAATATGGTAACAGCAAAGAACATGGGATTTGAGTCAGGAGTTCTAATCTCATTTACCTATGTAAAACCTTTTCAAATTTTAACATGAGTCATGTAATCAATAAAATGAGGATAACAATTGTCTTCTTTTTTCTCCCTTTCATTTTGGTATAAAGACTGAATATGATCAAGTAAAAATTTTTGTGTATTGGAAAGGACCAAATAAAGGTTCATCATTTTGCAGAAAACTGGCTCTTTGAGCATTTATTATTCCATGTGCTGTTTTAAGGGATTTAAAAATATGAAGTCATTGCTCACAACAGCAAATGTCTAAATGTGTACTATTCTTGTCCCTTTCACAGATAAAAATGCTGAGGTGCAGACAGGTTAAGCCACTTGCGCAAAGTCACCCATTGTTTTGGTGAGCTTTTCTGTTTCTGTGACCAAAATACCCAACAAGTATAACCTAGAGGAGGAAAGGTTTATTTGGCTCACGGTGTCAGAGGTTTAGTCCATGGTCAGTCAACTCCAAGGCAGAAAAAGTGGCAGCAGAGAATGTGGTGGAGAAAAGTTTCTCTCAGTTGTGGTAGCTGGAAGCAGAGAGAGAGAGAGAGAGAGAGAGAGAGAGAGAGAGAGAGAGAGAGAAAGAGAGAGAGAGAGGAACAGATACAGTCCCCAAGGTCACACCCCCAGAGAGCTACCTCCTTCAGCCACACCTTACCTTCCTGTTACCACCCAGTACACCCATTCACATTGTTGGTCTTTCAGGAGATTTATGCACTGATGAGATTAGAGCAATGATTTGATTATTTCACCTCTGAATATTGTTGCAATAGGGACATCCATTCAACACATGAGCCATTTGGGGGACATTCAAAGTCCAAACCAAAACACCAGTTATTAGTTGATACAGTCTGTAGCTCTTTCTGCCAGTTGGAAAGAGTTCCTCTCTAAATAAGGAGCTGAAAACTGACAGACTTTCTGAGAAACTGATGTGGATTTTCTGTACTTTGTGGAGACAAAGTTTTGCTCTGTTTTTTAAAAATTAACTCAGGTTTTGCCTTCTTTCTTTCTTGGTTAGTTTTCCAAAGTTTCTGCTCTCATTCCTCTTTAACATCATTTCTCCCAAGAACCACCAATGTACCATCCCACCTCTGGGAAATAAATCACAAAGTGACACGTGTAAGCTGAGGATAACTGACTCAGAAACTGCCAGCATCTATTTTTTCTTCTACTTTAGCTCCAGCAGATGGTTTTAGAATTAACTCGCAAAAATTAACCTGATTCACAGAATTCCAGCATTTCAGGGCTGGAAGAGACCAGTGTTCTTTTGCAACTTTTCAATCCAAGTGGAAAAAAAATAAAAAAGGAAATTTGCATAGAGAAGAGCATAAAATTAGTTGTGAAATTTAAAAATTTTAAAGCGGGTGATATCTCCTAATATGAATTCTGAGCCTCAAGGCAGTGCCTTAGGGGTGTCTAGGTGCTGGGGTGGACGGTAGCAGGGAAAGCTTTCCTCCTTTCCTTTATTCTACTTTTCAGTTTGCTTTATGGTCTTGGAAAAGTCATTTACTTTCTCTGGGTTATAGTTTTCGAATCTATAAACCTGAAATGAATGGAGTAGATGATCTATAAAACCTTTTCTGGGTTTTATTTTTCATTGATTTCTTTGAGTCATGTTATTCTGTGTCCTTACATGCTTTTCAGACAGTTTGTGGGGAGTTGGCTTAGGGATGGTTAGAAATGGAAACAGTTGCACTTCTGGTAAAAAAAAAAAAATGATTTTCTAATGTCTTGAGCCTGAAGAAGACTTAACTAAAAAGATACTTCCTACCATAACCAAATTCTTTCTCCACTGGTTGCCTTCCCTCATGGTCCCATCTAGGGTGCCAATAAGAGGGTATCTCCTCTTACTGTGTTCTTGTCCAGTGAATTTTGATGAATGAAGTCCAAGGATTAATGAAGGGCTTAGAAATATGAATGTTTATTTTAAGTTAAGGAAAGATAGAAAACAAAAATAGTTCCCATCATACAGGAGGGAGGGGTCTCTGAAAGTAACACCTGAAGTTCTTTGGAGGTGAGCTTTTATACCTTATAGGTTTTCCATCTGTTCTTTTATGATTGGTCAGAATCAGGTATTGGGGGACCAATGTCTTTTGCCCAATTGCAATCCTTAATTTGAATCATTATCTCATGGGCTGGTGGGCTCTAATCTCCTGACACAATTTGTCTACCCACCTCTTCCCATCCTTGTTTATACAGTTTGTCCTCAGAATGCAGCTCACAGAAGAGGCTAAAGTTTTGTTTTGCTTTCCATAATCCCGGCCTGGTCATTGTACTCTTATATATCTTATTAACCTTTCCTATTTTTGTTCTTTGTACAGATGGCCTTTTTTAACCCTTCTTATTCCCAGGTCCTCTGCCTGCCTCACTACAAACTCAAGGACACAAAGAAGAGGGACACAAGCTCATAGTTTAATCTTGAAATGAATTCCATCTCCAAACTCCCCTGCCTGCATTTGTATGACATTTTATGTTTTTGCCACTTACAGGCATATGCACTTTAAAATGATGTTCTTGGATGCTTCAGTGGCTTCTAGTAGAAAAATGCAAATAAATGTAGATTTCTGTTATTATCAGCTTCATCAAAGCAAACAGGCAGCAGCAAGAACATTATTAGAGTTTGATAAGAGTGTATATTTGAATGATTTCCCCAGAGGACTGGGGGAAAACTCATCTCATTTTATTTCGTATTGTAGAGAAGCATCAATTGTTTTGTGTGGAATTACCTTCATACACCACCTGTCAGCCCCACACTCAAGCCCCCATCCTCACTTTTTTTTCATAGAGGAACTGCTCTCTTGATTTCTGAAATATAATTTCAATAAATGGTAGTCTTGAATCAAGACATTAGAGCATAAACAGGTAAGAGAAGGCATGAGCTTTGCAAAAATAAGTTTCAGAAAATGGCATTTACATAATAGAAAAAGTGAAGGAAAACTCAGATTATTAGTTCTCCAATTAAAATCAAATGAAAATAAAGACTCTTGGGACTGCCTGTTTGATTTCCAAGCTGTACCACATTAGTTGCCCTTGAATATAGTTTGGTACATCTTCTGACATTTTTTCCTTAAGTAAATAGAAATTTATTTGTGGATAAGGGTGTTGTGTTTAATACAGTGTCCTCTGAAGCCCAGCGCATTCCTGGGCAGACAGAATGCTCTTAATAAACCAATGCTGATTGAATGACTCCTTGACCACAACAGGGTCAAACTGGAAATAGTCATTTGATGGCAGGCTAGTACATGTGACCAGGCTTGTTCTAAACATCTAATTATTCATTCTAGAAAAAAATGTGTCCTTTACTTTGCAGAGATACAAGAAATCAATTAGATGAGACAGCATGTCTCCAAAATTGCATAAAAGACCACAGCATTCTTAAGTGCCTATTACTATAGAACAAAATGCCTAAAATGAAATGGAATCTCTAATTGTATTTCAAAACACAATGGGTTTTCAGGAGCAGTTCCATAACCAAAAGGGAAGTTTTAGAATAATTTCTCTTATTTTTCCTATTGACAACCTTGGGAAGAGTTGAAACAGCCTGATTTTAATACTGATCTGTATTAGTGCCAGATTAGACTGAAGTCACTATAAAAAAATCACTGGAGAGGGATTAGGAGCCTGGAACTCTGAGTTTAGATCTGTTGGGGATCCGATGACCTTTTGGGGTTCTCAAGTTTAGATATACCCCAGAATTATCTGCGTGGGGGGATTGGTAAAACTTATTGCTGGGCTCCACCCCCAGAGTTCTTGATTCAGTTGGTTTGGAGTGAAGAAATTTGCATTTCTACTGAGTTCTGAGATG
Source organism: Glis glis (assembly GCA_004027185.1). NCBI lineage: Eukaryota > Metazoa > Chordata > Mammalia > Rodentia > Gliridae > Glis > Glis glis. Next base: position 8,499 of record PVJS01054352.1, read on the forward strand.
ATGCTGTGGCTAAGGATGCTGATTTGGGATCTCGCTTTGAGTGCTACTGTCTGAGGGCAAAAGACCAAATGGGCACCTGCCAGCTTACACATTCTTGCACCAACCACCTGTTCTGCTCTGTTGTGTGGCTGGATTTGCACACAGCTGGGCTCTCTCTGAAGGCTAGTTCATTGCAGAGGCCCCCAGTGATAACAACAGTAACACAAGTCTCACTTCATTCTTCTGCTTCTTCTAATGAAGCCTCAAGTCTCTGGAGCCACCTTAGACTGCTCTCAACCACTCTACCGAATCAGTGTTCAATGTAAACTGTCAGGCCTTGGCAAACAAAAACCAAGAGTCATAAGCAATCCCATAGCTATATTTTTGTTTTTGGGGTTTTGTTTTTGTTTGTTGTCTTGATGCTTCACACCATTTACCCAGGCCCTCTCTTTTTGGCCTCCTCTGGGAGGCTCTTTGCCCAGACCTTCCTGCCTGGGGGAACAGAGAGTAACGGGCTTATTAGTTGTGTAACACATTCATTTTCAGGGGGGACAGTTTCACCAATCTGCCATAGGCTTTGGAAAAACACATTTTCTCAAGCTCTTTGGGAAGAGAACGGCAAGTTTGAAGATATTGGGCAAAAAAAAAAGGGTAAATCTTTGTACAAGGAAAAATAAGAAAGAAATCAACAATGTTTCTTGTTAGGGATGCAAGAAGAGACCTAGTTTGCCTCTTAAGTAATTTAAGTTTATTGTTGAACCCATAAAATTTTGAGGCATGAAAGAAGACCTGGGAACAGGAAGGGTTAAAAGAGGACATCTCTATAAAGAACAAAAACAGGGAAGGTTAATGAGATATAAAGGTAACAATGATCAGGCAAGGACTATGGAAATCAAAATGTCAGCCTCTTCTGAGGGCTGCATTCAGAGGACAACCTGTGTAAACAAGGATGGGAGGAGGTGAGCAGATACATGGTGTCAGGAGATGAGAGCCCAGCAGCCAAAGAGATAATGATTCAAATTAAGGATTGAAACTGGGCAAAAGAAATTGGTCCTCCAAGACCTGATTCTGACCAATCACAAAAGAGCAGATGAGGGACTACAAGAAGATATAAAAGCTCACCTCCCAAGAGCTTCAATGTTGGTGGGCTAGTTTTGTTTTCTATCTTTCCTTGGATTACGAATAAACTTATATTTCTATACTCTCCATTAGTCCTTGGACTTCACTTGTCGAAATCCAATGGACAAGAACCAAATAAAAGGAGACACCCTGTATCATTTTGGAACCCCCGATGGGACTAGAAGGGAAGGGACCCAGTGAAGGAAGTATTTGATTGCAGTATTGTGGAGAATGGCTTGCCAATGAATGTGTTGAAGATACACCCCGATGGGTGTAAAACAGAATAAGAAAAGGAGAGATCCACAGGGCTAGACCCTGGCATCTTTCCTTATCATGTTTCCTCTGTGCCCTCCTAGGCATCTTATCTTTTTGAACCATCTTAGGAGGTCCCACATGTCCCTTCCCTTCCCTTCCCTTCCCTTCCCTTCCCTTCCCTTCTATTCCCTTCTCTTCTCTTTTTTCTTCTTTTCTATTAGAGTCTTTACTAAATTGAAACAACAAATACACTTGACCTATGGTGACTTCAGACTCTACTTTAACTCCGTCTTAAGGACTGCTGTAGCTCTGGAGTTTATGTGGTTGCAAGTCCAGGTCCCACTGTCTGGCTTTATTCCAATCCCTGCCTCTCTACTTTAGCCAAGCTGACTTCTTCCTGGAACACCAAATGTGCTGCTATGTGCTTCTTGCCATAATACTTTAGTTTGTACAATGCACCCCTGCTCAAATAGCCTTTTCTGACCTTGCTTTCTTTCATTCCCTCCCTCTAGTACCACAGTGTGTGTGTGTGTGTGTGTGTGTGTGTGTGTGTGTGTGTAAGTCTCCCTTGATTGCTGCTATCCAGTGATCCAGGTGTGTTCTTTATTAGTGTGTCTGTGATGCTAGCAACATTTATTTGTCTGTAATTTTGTTGAGTGTGTTAGACATACCTCCTCAGTTTTGAAAGAAACCTAAGAGGCAATATTTTTACCTGGTGCAACTTCTGTAGTTTATCAGAGTTTTGTACAGTGTTTACTTTTTGGAAAGTGCTAGATATACAATTGTAATTAGTTGATTTCTTTAAATACAAATACTTCTGGCAATGCACGGAACACACAGTAAATGTTATATTAATAGTTACTAAACCTGTTGCTATACATGTTATCTCATTAATAGTCATTAGACAGCTGGGTGTGGTGGCACATGCTTATAATCCTAGTACTTGGGAGGTTGAGACAGGAGGATCCCAGGTTCAAGAATAGCCTCAGCAATGTAGCAAGAGACTCTCAGAAACCTAGCAAGACCCTGGTTCAAAACAAAAAAGACAAAGGGCTGGGGGTGTAGTTTGGAGGTAGAATGTCCCTGATTTAAATCTCCAGTACCACAAAAAAAAAAAGATAGAAAAAAAAGTCATTAGACACCTATTATCTTCCCATCCCATTTACCTTTCCCCTTACTTAAACCTTTAAGAAAGGGTTCAGAGAACTTAGGTAAATGGAATAAAGAAAGAGACCTATAATTGGTGGAAGCAGGATTATAACCTGGATCCATGTGACCACGAAGAGTGTTCCTTCTTACCAATTCTAATCAGTCCTAGATTATTGGAACAGATCGTACCTTAGAGAGGATATACAACTTGCCCAAGTGCATAGGGCAGGACACTTATTGAAAAGATAAATAAAAAAAGCATCACTCATTATTCGTTTATGATGATGTTATATATAGAAGATAAAAGCTAGAAAAACATCCTTTCTAGCATTTATGTTGGGAAATTCCAAACCAAAATTAAGAGGCCAACCTCTCTGTTGGCTTTTGTTACTATTTCACCCCCAAATAAAACCTACCATGTAAGACATGAGGTAATGATATAGTGTAGATCTTTTCAGTGGCTGATATGAATCTATTTTAACAAATAGGGCTTTTTATAATGCTGCTGCTTCCAGGGTCTGCATGGAAGAAATTGCCTAAAACATCCTTCTTGATGCTCTCGTGGGAGCCAGGGCCTTATGATTATGTATAAGAAACTCTACCACTGCTTTAACTAACAACATTTTAATTTAATGCATTTCACATTTCCATATTTATTGTGCTCCAATCATGTTTTATGAAGAGCGTGAACATGGAAACCTGATGTAACTGATATTTAGTTTGTATGTATGGTGCACTTTCCTCAAGAGGTTCCCCTGCTGAGCACAAATATAAAATAAATACAAATAAATTAAACTCTTTGATAGGTCCCCAGAGTGCCCCAGCCCTGCTGATCAAGTTGTCCCCTTCCCTCCACTTGAAGACTTCTCTGCAGAAACAAATGAACTGATTAGAACCAAATCCCTTTGGAAAATTGAATTTCCTTCTTCAAGCTTCCTAATCTGGCTCAATTCAGAGCCATGTTACTCTCCAAACAGAACCTAAAAAGACAATTCCAATTTTGTACCTCTCCAAATCAAGAAGAGACTTGGAAGGAAGGCAAATGAGAGGGCAAACACTGTTGTAGTGGCCAATCTACCCATCTTAGAATTGGTACCCGGAAGAATCTGATTTGTCAAGAGGAGACTCTGCATCTTGTATTACATCCAGGTAGGGACTATTAGGGAGATTGGAAGAAAAGAGGCTCAGCTCCCAGAAAACTTTCAATGAGAGGAAAAGCTGCACTAAGGGAGAGCTGCAAATTCTCTGACCAGGTTTCACTGAGTGATTACCTAAGGCGATGGTGAGAAATGGATACTTCACGCCAATTTAACTATAGTATTCTCTAGTCATTGCACATGAAATAATTTTATATCCTCTCCACATTGTGATTTTCTTCTCCTTCAGAATTAAAACCCGTGTTCATTTTCATTTTCGTAATATAGATGCTTCTGGGAAAGAAAAAAAAATCATCTCTTTTTTCTCCTTCATTGAGAATCCTTTCTTGCTATGATCCAAGGAGAAAGGGGCAGGGTTTTTTTCAAGTTAAAATATATTCAAAATAATCTTTATACATTGAAAGTGAAACATTTTGGGAGTTGAAGCTGTTCACTCTAGATTAAAGTAAATATAATTTGGAAGCAAGTATGATGATCTCAATTATGCATAACTGATAGCTATCTTAAAGACAGCAATATCAGTATCTTAGATATTTGTCTTAAAAGCACTTATATGCATGAACAAATGTATCACCATGAATCCCACTGTTATGTATAATTGTAATACACCAATATCAAAATAAATGGGCCGGGCGTGGTGGCGCACGCTTGTAATCCCAGTACTTTGGGAGGTGGAGACCGGAGGATCCGGGTTCGCGGCCAACCTCAGCGCGCATGCGCGCGCACGATCGATCGATCTCTCTCTCTCTCTCTTCTCTCTCTCTCTCTCTCTCCTCTCTCTCTCTCTCTCTCTCTTCTTAGTGAGGCCCTCCGCAACTTCATGAGACCCGG
>PVJS01054353.1:0-12989 GCA_004027185.1 Glis glis
CCCCTCCCCTCCCTCCCTTCCTTCCTTCCTTCCTTCCTTCCTTCCTTCCTTTCTTCCTTCCTTCCTTTCTTCCTTCCTTCCACTGGGGTAAATTTAATCCAGGGATACTCTACCTCTAAGCTGTACCCCCATCCCTGTTTTATTTATTTTTTTTATTTTGAAATAGAATCTTGCAAAGTTTCTGAGGGTCTTATTAAGTTGCTGAGGCTGGCCTCAAACCTGTGATCTTCCTGTCTCAGCCTCCCAAGTACTGGGATTACAGGTGTGTGCCACCATGCCTGGCATGGAGTCCAGTTTTCTGTACTAGGCAATTGGAAAGTCTCTGAAGGAATTCTTTTAGTCTGCTTCTGAAGATTTTATGTAATATGAGGAGGAAGATAAATATTAAATATTGCCGTTCTTAAACTGGGTGTGGTGGCACACACTTGTAATCTCAGTACTTGGGAGGCTGAGACAATAGGATCACAGGTTCAAGGACAGCCTCAGCAAGTAGTGAGACTCTCATCAATCTAGCGAGACCCTGTTTCAAAATAAAAATAATATAGGTCTGGGGGTGTAGCTCGGAGGTAGAATGCTCCTGGGTTCAATTTCCAGTAAAACACACACACACATACACACACACACACACACACACACACACACACACACACACTATTGCAATTCTTAATGTGTTTGCTATTCTTCCCTTAGATTATAACTTCCTTACATTGGTACTATCTTAAATTTTTCATACTTTAATTCCTCAGTAGTTGTAGCTTAAATATATAGAAAGATGTTGAAACATTAGTGACATAAATATATTACCAAACAGATTGGTGTATGATATCTTGACAGCTGAGGTGAGAAACTAACATTTGTATCCTTGCAAAACTCCCGCAAACCACATGGTCCATGGCAATGAACTTGATTCATCGGCACAAGGGCACTGATCTAGTTTCAGCTCTGGGACTCCCAAACGAGTTCTGTGGTCATGTGTAGGAACTCTTACTCCTTTAGGTTTTGATTCCTCCTCTGCAGTTGAGTTTAATATAAAAGTGTACGGAATTATTGTGTGCCAGGGTTTGCCTTCCAAAACCACATCTTAAGAGGGGAGATGGAGTAGTGTATTCTAAATTCTAACAGGTCAAACACAAAGACAAATGCAAAAGAAAATTAATGCAAGAAACACAGAGTAGGATATGTTTTCATCTGAAAAATGGGTGATCAGAGTAGCATAATAGTCTGTAATCCTAGTACTTGGAGGAAATGTCTGGGCAGAAGTTTTGCATTGGAGGTAGTAGTTGTCAGACATACAAAGCTTTGGCAGGGCAATGTTAGCAGAAAGAATGCTGGGGCACTCTAGGAAGAGGAGTAGTTTATGCAAAGGCAGAATAAGGCATGGTGTGTTCCTATCAAATTATAAAAACTACTAGGTTGAGATCCGCATGAGTGTGGGACCATTGTTTTATTCACTGATACAGCTCTGGCTCCTCCAATAAGATGTGGGATATGATACCGAATAAACAAATGAGTGATGGAGTAAATAAACTGACCTAATGCAAAATGTGAGTGTTTCTCTGTAGATCCAATTCCCACATCAAAATTCAGTTGCAATGTTACTTTGAGTATTTGTCTTATTTCTACAATTAGATTATAAGTTCCTCACCAGCAAAAACCACTTGGAAGGCTTCAGTAGATACTTGTCGGTTGAATAATTGATTCAATCCTGAAATATTGGATGTAAGCCTTACAGACGGTCTGACTTGGCATTGCCTGCATCTAGAGATCATGAACTTAACGTGCCTCCCTTGTTTGAGGGGCAGCGAAAATCAGGTGGCTTCATTCTGATAATGACCTGGGAAATCTGATAGTGAAGCCGACATAGTAACTATAAAGGGGCTCAACTGGGTCTCGTGAGAGGGAGGGAAAATGTTAGGAAAAGATTCATTGCAGATTAAATAACATCCTATATACTATAATGAGGGCCTGAGCAAATGCAGATACCTGTGGTTAAAGAAAATCACAGTTCCTACACAACCAGCACAATTGTGGGCGTAGGGGACCTTCCTGCTTCATTATTCTGAGCAATAGCATTATCAGGGAATTGCAAAGATTTGAGCTTCAAAATCAATATGTGCTGAGAATTACACGGCAGGAAAGCCAGGCACTAGAATACTTTGAACACTGTTTTTATAGTCAATTTTGAAAAAGTCCATGAATTCAAATTCAAGGACATATTTCCAGCACTGGTACTTGTTAGCTGATACTGTCATGGGCTTGTTCATTTTTTTTTTTTTAGAAGCACTTAATGATTATATACTATTTCTTAAGAGCTGTCCTAATTCTGCAGTAGACTCAACACTGTGGCTCCTTCCCTAAAGGAGTATGCAGCTGCATGAGGTAGGGTAATACTAGCCACACATATAAAAAAATGGATAATCATTCACAGAAAATTGGAGTTAATTTGTTGTTCACATAACAGTATTGGGGAGGTGAACTGTTTGCTGGGCATCTCTTTTGTAGACAGCCATTCAGGATTCAGGAGCAAAGGCCGGAAGAAGCTCTGCCATTTTCTACAAGTAGCTTCCAAGGTCTCCCTGGGGCTGATCTCCATTCTAGCCAACTAGAAAGGTCAAGAGGCATAGAAGAGCACCCTTAGGTGGTCTTTTGGGGGCCAGTCCTAAAAGTGGTATTCATCTCTTCTACTTAGGTTACATGGACTAGAACTAGTCAGAAGGCTTCACCTAAGAGCAAGGGAGGCTGGGAAATGTAGTCTAGCTGTATACCTCAGAAGAAGAGCTCTGTACCTAAGGGTTTGGGGATTATCTGCAGTCTCAGTCCTATCTAGACTACAACAGAATATAAATGAAGCTCATAGTGCGTGGCAAGAGAATGCATCTCTGTATAAGCTTATGAATGCTAATATAATAAGCCCCTGGCTTTATTTGCCCATGGCATTTTGTCCCCAAATTAATTTTATGAGATATTTATTATTGACCTCATTTTACAAAAGATGAAATGGAGACTCAGAGCATTTTAGGTCATCTTTCATGAGGTGTATGTGGAGCCACTAATGGAAAGCGATAGGAAGATTTGATCCAGTCCCTGTTCCCCTCATTTGCAGGGTAATTAATATTGTTTCTACCAGTCAAGAGTAACAATGCAAGAGATACTATTCTGTGCTTTTCAGGGCAGAGCTCTCTACTTCTTATCTGCAACTAGAGGCCATCAGCCCCTGTTCTTCCTTGCTCCTTTATCATATTTTTGGCGGAATGTTGTCTATACAACTCCCCAGTAAAGGTTTAGCTGGTGATACTTAACTCTATTAATTCTCTATAGTAGAAACTCATCGTCCAATCATTTATTTCCTCATCTATCTTCCTTCATCAGTTCCTTTGTTTATTTCTTTGTTCATTCATTCCTTTTTCCATCAAATGTGTCCAATATTTATAGTGCCAATTGAACATGCTTGGCACTGTATTAAGTGTTTTGGAACACCAAAAAATACAGTGCTCTGTCTTCAACAAATTCACCGTTCAGTCAGGGACTCAGACATGGAAGAAGATAATGAAGATGTTGTAGGTGTTTTGAAGGACATGGGAAAGATGATGCAATTGGACTAATAAATGGGAGAACCAACTCTGCTGGCAAGCAGTCCATGAGAGGAGGAGGCGCAACAAGAGACGAGATAGGTTTGGGAAAATGAAAAGCCCTCTGATATTAAAGAAGTAGCAGTCAGAAAATTCCAGATAGAGGAAATAGCATTGATAAAGAGAATGAGGACTGCAAGGATGGGGTGTATTCTAGAATTATAACAACAAGGAAAAGGCCACATGGAGTGTGCCTGTGAGGAACAGCTAGAGGTATAGATGCATTGGTTCTAAATGTCTAAGAAAGGTATGCCCTCCAGGCCGATGTCCTTCTAATATGCCTCCATAATACCTAGGGCTCCTTGTGACCTTGTTAGGTCTGTCTATGCTCTGGGTGCCGGAGAAGCAACCACCAACACTGCTTATGTCACCTGGCAGGTGGTGCCAGGGTTCATCTGCCCCAGTGGATCTCTCCAGAGATCCAAGTGAGGAAAGGGAATCAGGAGGGATGAAATTCCTAGTGCATCAAAAACTGCCTGGTTCAGAAGGCAAGCCTGACATGCTGAATGGGAATCCTACAGGTCAGAAACTGGACAGACACGGAATGGAAAACAGGTGGAGAAGCAGGTATGGAAAGGCAGAGCTTTGGCTTCTAGCATGGTTCCTGGTGCTCTTTCTCTTTCCCGTAACACACACACACACACACACACACACACACACACACACACGCTGCTTTTTTAGGGATTTACTGGATCTTTAGTATCTAGTTATCTTAGTTAGGAAAGGAATAAAAAATACAGTGTTAGAGGGCAAAATGTACTGGGAAAAACTACAGTCCAATAGATTTGTGCACGTGTGAGTAAGTGGGAGAAATGCACCATTGACCACTAATCCTCCATGGATTTTTTTCAAGACCGTTTCAGCTGTTTTTTTCCTTCACAGTATTTTCAGGGAGGACTCATAATTACAGCAGGTAAGGCAGCCCTTAAGAATGATTAAAATAAAAATAGTAATAATAAACATGTAAGTATTGATCCGTCATGGCTGATCGATCGTATCTTTTCCATTTAGACTGGTGGGTTTTTAGTACTCACAGGCATGCTGGCTCACATGCTTACTGGAGTAAATCAGGGGAAACCTCAGAGCACCTACTTTAGGACCTTCCAGCAGCTGGCTACAACCCATTTCAAGTCAATTCAACAAGTATCCACCAAATACACAAACCGTGCTGCCAGAATAATGGCGATCAAAGGATACTGATCTAAAGTTGCCCTCCTTGAAAAATTTCCAGTTGTTTTATTGTGTTTAAATCGTGGCTCTAGGAAATGACAAATGGCAACTGTCTAGTTCCATTTAAATGTGTTTTGAAATGTTTAGAGAGGTTTTGACTTTTAAGTGAAAAGCAGGTTTAAAAGTTGCTTGAAGAATAGTCAGTAGATTATGATTTTTAGTATTTGATGTTAAATATTAGGATCCTTACTAGTAGGCAACTAGAAAAAACGTTAATAGTTGGGAAAAATTTGAGATAGGTAGAGGAACATGTACAAACTAAAGCCCCACTAGCAAAGGATTATATGGACACCAAGGGGTTATATTACCACTGTTATGCACGTGTTTGTTTTTTGTCTTCTGTTTCTGCTTCTTCTTTGAGAAGTAAAAATAAGAAATCATAAAGGCCAATAGGTTCCATATAGCATGTGTTCTGAGTACCACCTTTAGAAATGCAGGTGCTCCTGATACCTATCTACCTACTCCACCAGTCAATACTCCCCCCCCCCGAAGGACTTGACACTTTCCCCCTCTGGAGGAGTCTCTTTGTCTCTTTTTCTCTTTGCCCAGGGAAAGACCTTTATGACCCTTTGCCCAGAGTTAGAAGATTAAAGGCAGGAAAAGAAGCACCTGCAAATTCTTTTGTCACCAGGATGCCCTGAATCCCCAAGGTGGAGGAGAGGGGGACCGTAAAGATGCTTTTAAGTCTCAGAAAAAGTTCAGAGTATGGCAGAGGTTGTTTTTTTTTTCTAGGATCTTGAAGTTGGCTTATAAAATATGCTGTACTCCTACTTTTATCAGTTTCAACCATTAGCCAACCTATAAATGTTTACTTGTAGTCTCTTTTCATATCTAGCACCTAGAAAAAAAGATAAACTAGCTCCCTTAAAGCAGAAGGTGTGTGGTTGTCATAATGCAAGTCAACTCTTCCATGAAATGTTGTAAGACTTAATATATGACTGAGAAATATAAGAAGAGAGGAAATTACCTGATGGTGACTGAAGGCATTTAAATATTCATAGAGCTCTTGAAAACCTGGGCTTTCCTTCAGCTGGCAACAGAATGCAAGGAGGTGAATATGGTAGATGGAGCTTAGCAGCAGAAGGTATAAGCAATGGATGTTTGAAGTCCAGCAGGTTAGAGGAATAACACCATGGCATCCCTTCTGTGGAAGAATCTAGACAAGAACTCAGGGTAAGGGAGATAAGGATCTTACTCTTAGTACCCAATCTGGCAAGGAGTAGACTCAGATCAAGAGACTCCATTTTAGTGGGTGACACTCTCATCCCAAACAAGGAACAGTGTACACCTGCAAACAAAGGTAGAAGGATGGTAATATACACTGTCCAAATCCATAGAAGGATTCTGTTATCGTTTGGCTATGGAATGTCCCCCAGAAAAGCTCATGTGTTTGCAATGCAGAAATGTTCAGAGGTGAAATAATTCAATCAAGGCTCAACCTCATCAGTGGATAAATCCAATAATGGATTAATAATTTGAATGGATTTACTGGGTGGGAACTGTAGGCAGGTAGGGTATAGCTGAAGGTGGTAGGTCACTGGGTGCATAGTCTTGTGAGATGCTCTCTGTCCCTGGCCCCTTCCTACCTCCTTTTGCTTCTCAGCTGCCTTGAGCTGAGCACTTTTCCTGTGCCACACTCTACCACCATGATGTTTCTGCCTTGGAGCTGCCCAACCATGGACTGAACTTCTGAAATCATGAGCTCATATAGACTTTTCCTCCTCTAAGTTGTTCTTGTCAGGTATTTTGGTCACAGTAACAAAAAAAGCTGAGTAAAAGAAATACCAACTCAATTATTACCTCAATGTCCAGACCCTCCTCTAGGTCCATCAGCTACTGGGTCTATGGCATTATAACCACTTCCTGCCCTTTTTGCTAGTGAAACTAATGATCAGTTTTCTACTCTGGTTGGTAGACTTTAGATTTAATAGATAGGAACCTGGGGGTTCATACCATGGTTATAATGTCACAATCGGGGGGGAAGGGGAAGGGGCAGGCCAACAAAGGTCATAACAGCATACAACAGTTTGTTTCTCAGTTTTTTTAATCTCTATTCTTCCTTCTTCTCTTAGTAACACTGGATATCTGTGTATCCCCTTTTGGCTGTTGGTACAGTGGAGATTAGAACTATTTTGACTGATAATTGACAAGAAAAAAACCCATTAAGCTCAACAATTCAATACACACTTATTGAGCATCTAATCTGTGCCAGGTACCTTGCTAAATGTATGATGAATAAGACAGCCTCTGGCAGATTTCTGCATCTTATCCCTGGTTTTCTTTTTCAGCATATTTGCCTTGTTTCTTGATGCATATATAGTGCAAATACATAAAAATTTAACTTGCACATGATTTTGTATAATCAGATGTGTATAGCTAGAAAAAAAAAAATCCTACCAGGGAATGCAAGAAGGCGAGAGGCCTGCATTTATCTTAAGTGGGGTTCTTCTCAGAACAAGAGTGAATCCCTGAGGGAAGGGTGATATAATTAACCAAGCATTGATAGTAAGAGTGTTCCTTATGGTTTAATCACATAAGTTGAATCTGCAATAGTAAGCTCAATTTAATGAGTAAAATTTTAATTTCCGTGGTCATATCATATCCATCCTTCATTTTCTAAGCCAGCCTCCTCAGCTCATTCTAGCCCATGTTAATCATTCTTATCTTTCACCCGTTAAGCCATAGAAATGAAGGCACTGTTGGGCAATGGAAGCAAGAGTGGACATGCAATCAGAAGGTCTGAGTTTGAGTCTGGGTGCTTCCAGTTGTCTTGGATTTTGGTTAAGCTAACATTTTCTGAACCTCAGTTATCCTCATGTATAAGGTGGGGGCAATATGACTGGTATTTTGGAGTTGGTGTGACCGGTCAGATGATGTATGAAAATTGCTTAATACTTCAGCTACTTTTTGCAAACCCTTAGCATAGTACATTGCTATTAGAGATGACCCATGAATGCATGCCATTACTTAATGGGTCTCTTCTAGTCAAGTCTAGTTTGTCTTTTTAAGTGTATTATGTTTTCTTAAAATTCAACATGTATTTTTATTTTTTTTAATTTATGTTTTTTTTTTTGCAGTACCGGGGATTGAACCCAGGAGCATTTTTACCTCCGAGCTACACCCCCAGCCCTATTTTTTATACTTTATTTTTTGAAACTGGGTCTCACGAAGTTGCAGAGGGCCTCACTAAGTAGCTGAGGCTGGCCGCGAACCCGGATCCTCCGGTCTCTGCCTCCCAAGTGCTGGGATTAACAGCACGCCTGGCTCAACATGTATTTTTAAATGTCTTGTCTTCCTTACTAGATTGTCTCTTCCTTAGGGAAGTGCCTTTTTCTGGTCTTATTTTTGTCCTCTTCTCCTGCTCTAGGGCTTATCTGGGTAGTAGGGCACTTAGGAAATGCTTAGCAAATGCTAATAATGCATGACTCTTCATTTCTTCTCTATCACCAATTAATAAATACTTGTCATCTGTACATGTAAAGACATCTCTTCGGAGCTAAGTGCGGCTGGTGGGGGACAATATGCTTCAGACAAATGAAACCTAAAAATGAGTAACAGGTTCAATGCCAAATAATCAGGGTCAAGAGACAAGAAAGCTTCCCAAGGATAACAGCTGTTTCCTCTTTGTGAATTCCTGGTGGAGGGACTGGCTTGCACCAGGAGCTCCTTAAAAGTACTTGGATGGATGGATAAATTAATTAGTTAACTGACAAATGGCCTGATGGATATTAAAAGTCTTTGAGAATGAGAAGACAAAGAATTTGGTTGTGGAGTAGAATGTTTTGATTTTCTTTTTAAGGGAAACCTAATTAATTGATTTGTATTCTTTCAGCATGAAATAATCTTTGGGGTGAATAAAAAGGAAAGAAAGAAAAGACAGTTCTGTAGGCAGAGAACACAAAACAGGCAAAATTCTAGAGGGACCTACATTGTTGTTTGAGCAGCTAGTCTGGTTGAAATAGCAGGAAGTGTGAAGAATCAGCTACAGGGCTGAGGTAGGCAGGTAGGACCACATTGCCCATTGTCCAAGTCAGTGGACATTGTTTACTCAATGCACCTGTGGTGATGTGCTGTTGGTCAGACCCCAGCCTAGGCACTGGAGTGACTTGGTGAACAAGAGATTTCTTTTCTGCCTTCATGAAGCTCATGTCTAGTGGGAAGGTACACACTGAACAGTAAAAGCATTCAGATTATTGTGTACAGTAGTAAGTGCTCCGAAGAATATCAGATGGTGATGTGACAAAGAATGCCCGTGGGGATGGGGTGAATCCTTAGATGGGGAGACACAGCAGGCATTTCTGGGGAGGTGACTGTAGACTTGAATGACAACAAGGGGCCTGATTCATGAAGATGATAAAGATGTGGGTGAAAGTCTCTCTGGGACAAAAATCTGGCCTGTGGCATGGGTCACAAAGGCAAGGAGCTTAGGGGTCTTGAGCAATGGAAAGAATAAGTATGGCCTGGAATTTGGTGAAAGACATAGTTTCCAAACCAAAAATGGGGCCACAGAGTCAAAGAAGTTTTCTCTTGTGATTGATAAATGCATATATAGGCAAAAATCTTACTGAGCTATAAAAAATAAATCTTAGTATCTCAGATATTAACATGTTCAGGACCTCACCTTTATAGCTGAGAAGACCACTGCAAAATGCGTGTGCACACGTGTGTGTGTGTGTGTGCGTGCGCATGTGCACATGCGTGTGTATGTGTCTGTGTCTGTGTTCTTTTTCTCCTTGCTCCCTACCTGGGACTCAGGAACATTTCAGATCATTGTGCATGAATCATTGTTCAGTTATATTTCTCTTCCTTGCTGTGATTGATGGCGAAGCTCAGACACCCTGAGGGAAGTGTCTGGGGGCGGGGGGGGGGGGGGGTTAACCTGAGATCCCTAGTAGGACACAGACCAGAGGACTTCTGGAGGAGGAGGCTGTGATGTAAACAGTGCCATCTAGGGGAAGATACAGGTGGCCTCATTCATCAAGCTCCTGCTTCCTCATGAGTTCTTTCCTAAAACCCTCTGATAGAAGAGAACAAGAGTATGTCTTCAACAGGCTGAACAGATGTCAGGAGCTAGGAACAGAGGTTGCTGTGGTCTTCATGTCTATACAAGAGGGTTTGATTTGATGACTTTGTAGATTTATTCCTTGCTTCTCTGGTTCTCCCTTCTACACTGCTGTGGTGCTGGCAAATGGCTTTGTTCAATAAATCCAGAAACTCTCTATGGCCTCTTGCTGCATGCCTCTAAGCCAGGGGTTCTCAGGGCACCAGAATCACTTGCCAAAGCTGAGTGTGACCCCGCCACCAGTGTTTCTCATTTGGGAGGGCTAGGGCAGATAGTTTGCATTTTAAATACCTTCCAGGTGTTGCCACTACTGCTGCTGGTGTAGGAACCACACTCTGAGAACCCCTGCTCTAAGCTCTGGCCTTGATTTCTTGGTCTGGGAACATATCTCCTTGCTCCCAAAGCTCCTTGTTTCTACAGACCTCAGAGCCAAGGCCAAACTCTCAAGTCATCAACACCCCCCTACACACACACACACACACACACACACACACACACACTTGTTCAGGACTGGGCTTTTTATATTTATGCCCCACACCTCGTCTTTCCTCATCTGAGCTGCCTGATGGCCCATCTACATGTCTATGACTCACCACTACTTTGCCTTTTCTCATGCTGGTCCTGAAATTCTTTTCTCTCCATTCATTTTCTTATGTCCAAATCTAATCCACTCTTCATGATCTATGTAGACTTCATCTTTCTTTACACTGGCCCAACTTTTTGTTTTTTACACATAATGGGTAGCTTTTTGGATAAAACTGGCATTCCCATCTACCTCTACCTCTTAGTAGCTTTGTGTGTCTGAACAACTTTAATCATCTCTCTGAGCCATCAATTGGTCTTCTGTAAAGTGGGAATTCTGATTTGAAACATACAAGGCCATTATGGGATGAAGCCCATCAGTGCATGAGCTCATGTTTCATAAACCATGAAGTGCAATTATATACTATTTATTTGGGTTACTATATTTTTGGTGAAAGTTATTTGTTATGGTCAGGGATATTAGAAAAAATTATAACTAATGCCTTTGCTTAGCTCGTTAGCAATAGAAAATAGGAGTGACATTCTGAGAAAGAAAGAAAATCTGTCTACTTCTATACATAAAGCCCTGATACTGAAAAGAAGTAAACAAATTCTTCTGGATGAATGATAAAGGTAGCAGGGATCATTTATTTTCCTATCTGGCTTACCTCTGGGCTATTAAAAAGTCTAGGAAGTGGTTTGTGTTTAATTGCAAGGCTTCCCTAACAAAAGATAGATTGCCTCCCCATGGGAAAGGCTGCCTCTCATCTGAAAGATGCCTGCTTCATTCCAACAAATGGTTTTCCAGTCAGGTCCCATGCCAGGCACTGTGGGCTTACTCAGAGAAGACACAGTCCCAGCCCTCAAAGAATTCAAATCCAGTGAGTGACCATCAGTAAGTAGAGTGACAGAAATGCCCCTAAAAGGACAGCTATTATCATGCCAGAATGCTGGGAGACCAGAGCATTTTAGAGGAAAAAATGGAGATGGAAGTGCATGAGAAAATTCTAGCTCTCTGCTGTCCCGTGCAGTAGCTACTAGCCATGTGTGCTACTGAAGTTGGAATTTAGATTAAACATTGTACTAGCCACATTTCAAGTGCTCAAAAGCTGCAGGTGGCCCGTGGCTACCACATTGGACAACAGGGAATAGTCCGATTGTGACAGTGACACTGCATCCTGCAGGACAGCAGCTCTGTGACTCCAGCTCCCACGCATTCTATAGGGAAACATCAGGGCCCAGCAGAGCCAGTGTCATCAGTGTCCTACCAACTCTCCACTCCTTCAGTTTGACTCCCTCTGCCTCAAAGTGATGGCTGCCACTCTCAAATATCAAGACTTCCCATTCTAGATGAAAAAGCACTCAATGGCTTCCTATACCCTTGAGGAGAAAAAATAAACTCTTTTGCCTGGCATAAAAGGCTATTTGTGATTTGACCCTCCTATACCATCCCTGCCCCCTGACCCATGTGTGCTACTGCTATATTGAATTCACCATTTTTTGGTCATGCCTTGAAGTTTCATTCTTCTAGCTCTTTGACTAAAGTTTTTCCCCTCCCCCTTGCCCCTTCTCTCCTGCTCACAGTCTTTGTGCTAGTCCTTCAAGACCCTGGCCAACATCTGTGAGCGTTGGCGCCTTTCTTCCCTGGGCTTCTGTGACTCTTGGGTAGCACTTTTCAGGTCCTACTGTAATGATCTGTTTACATGCCTCTTCTCTTACTTGACTGTGACCTTCTTGAAGGCAAGAACTTGAGTTGATCACCTTTGAATCCCCTGCCCTGGTAAAGTGGAAAGTTGAAAGTTATACCTGGGATGAATGGATTCCCCCAGAATGAATAATTGATATGCAAATGATGAATGAATGAATGATCAACAAACTAGTCTCCTTAGGCCAAATGAGGATTAGAGAGCTTTGTCAGAGCCTTAGGATCCCTAGTCCCATTGACTTTTCTTTCTGTGAAACTCCAGGCTGGCATCACTCAGTGTCCAGAGCCAAATACCTTTGAACTCAGGACGTTAACCTAGCTGCCAGAGCCCCGCCCCTAGCATGAGTTAATCATTCTGAGAATAATGTGGGTCAGGAGATAAGGAGACAAACTGGCTTCTATTTAGACAGATGTTGCTAATAGGCTCTGTGCGTACTCTTAATGAAGTGGGCCATAAATTCTGAGCTTGCACACTGCAGCAAGGTAGGGCACCTGCATTGTGATGAGTCTACATTATTCTGCTAGTTTAGTGTTAAGGGGATTAAAATGCAAGCCATTCAATTGTGCTCACTGTGGTGCATGCAATGGATGTGATTCTAACATGCACAGGGAGTTTGTTTTTTGAAAGTTTCTAATGGAAGCTACAGGACCAGGGACTAATATAGATTTAGGTTTGAGCTTTGGCACTGCTCTCAGTTAATGAGGGATTTCAAGTATGTCACATGAACCTTAAGTTTCTTATTTGCAAAATATGAGTAACAATAAGCCTTATCCACCCCATATGGAATTTGTGATGCTTAAATGAAATGACATGTGACCATTTAAATCATAAATACTCCAG
>PVJS01054354.1:0-12990 GCA_004027185.1 Glis glis
TCTCCGCCTCCCAAAGTACTGGGATTACAAGCGTGCGCCACCATGCCCGGCTGCTATTTTATTTTTGAAACAGGGACTTGCTAAGTTACCATGCACTGGCCTTGAACCTGGGATCCTCCAGTCTCAGCCTCCCAAGTACTGGGATTACAGGCATGCACTGCCACACCCGGCTGAAATTTTTTTTTTTTTTTTTGCAGTACTGGGGATTGAACCCAGGGGCATTCTACCTCTAAGCTACACCCCCAGCCCTATTTTTTATTCTTTATTTTGAAACAGGGTCTCACTAAGTTGCAGAGGGCCTCACTAAGTAGCTGAGGCTGGCTGCGAATCTGCAATCCTCCTGTCTCAGCCTCCCAAGTAGTGGGATTACAAGCTTGCGCCACCACGCCCGGCTTGAAAAATATTTTCATAGAGGCACAAAGCATTATGAGAAAAGGCTAAAAGAAAAATAATTTTATTAACAACTCATCAACAGGATCCATCTGCTTTGCCTACAGTCTTCCCTCCTGCTAACAGAGCTATGTGTCAGGTGAGGCTGAGCTGGTGAGCAAAACACAGGAAGCCAGGTTCCAGGTCCAGTCACTTCTTGGTGCTCCTGTGACCTGGTTCTGTGAAAAGAGGATGAGGATGCTCAGCCTAGAAGGTACTGTGAGAGATAAATGAGATCAGATGTGCAGCACCAGACATGGTCCCTGGCAGATAGAGGGCACCCAGAAAGTGGCAGCTACTTTCACACTCATAACCCTTGAGTCCTGCCAGGCATGGTGGTGCACGCCTGTAATCCCAGTACTTGGGAGGCTGAAACAGGAGAATTGCAGGTTTGAGGCCCAGCCTCAGCAACTTATCAAGAACCTCAGCAACTTATCAAGAACCTCAGCAACTTAGTGAGACCTGTTTCAAAATAAAAAAATAAAGCTGGGCGTGGTGGTTGCACGCTTGTAATCCTAGTACTTGGGAGGCTGAGACAGGAGGATTGCAGGTTTGAGGACAGCCTCAGCAATTTAGTGAGGCTCCCAGCAACCTAGTGAGACCCTGTTTCCAAATAAGAAGTAAAATTGCTGGGCGTGGTGGCGCACGCTTGTAATCCCAGTACTTTGGGAGGCGGAGACCGGAGGATCCGGGTTCGCGGCCAGCCTCAGCTCTCTCTCTCTTTCTCCCTGTCTCTCTCTGTCTCTCTACCTAGTGAGGCCCTCCGCAACTTCGTGAGACCCTGTTTCAAAATAAAAGTATAAAAATATAGGGCTGGGGGTGTAGCGCAGAGGTAGAACGCCCCTGGGTTCAATCCCCGGTACCGCAAAAAAAAAAAAAGAAGTAAAATCAGTCTGGGGGTATAGCTCGGAGGTAGAATGCCTCTGGGTTCAATTCCCAGTACCACACACACACACACAAATAAGGGCTGGGGCCGAGCGTGGTGGCGCATGCTTGTAATCCCGGTACTTGGGAGGCGGAGACCGGAGGATCCGGGTTCGCGGCCAGCCTCAGCTACTTAGTGAGGTCCTCCGCAACGTTGTGAGACCCGGTTTTAAAATAAAGGATAAAAAATAGGGCCAGTGGTGTAGCTCGGAGGTAAAACGCCCGTGGGTTCAGTCCCCGTACCACAAAAAAAAAAAAATAAGGGCTGGGGGTGTAGCTCAAAGGTAGAATGCCCTTGGGTTCAACTTCCAGTACCCCTCTCAAAAAGAAAAGCCCTTAATCCTTAGAATGCCAGACTAGTGGATCCATTAATACCTGTTATGATTAATATATTAAATCACAGGTCACAAGCAACCTGAAGAGGGAGACACAACATGATTATTTTTTTTCATTGCTTAACCAGAATTTTATTCTCTTATAGTTTAGAAGGTCAGAAGTCTGACATAGTCTCATTGGGCTAAAGTCAAGGTGTCAGCAAAGCTGGTTTCTTCTGGGTAGAGAATCCCTTTCCTTGTTTTGTCCTGCTCTTCTGGCTACCTGTATTCCTGTGCTTGTGCCTCCTTTCCTCTCTTCAAAGACCATCACTCCAGTCCCTGCTCTGTCATCTGTGGGAACCCAGGCTGGTGGTGATGGTATGAGCAGGCACAGCCATAGACAGCCGTGCCTCCGCATAGCCCTGCGGTGCATGTACATCTTGCACATGAGCACTGCATATAGTTATGTGCAATGACTAAATGTAACAGGCACATGCAATGACTAAGCAAAGTGTCACACATGCACAGGTCGCTCTGATGTGGATGTGTGCCATTTTGTCTAGAACTCTATATAAGGGACAGGTCTGCTATAGAAAGTTGCTATTTGCTGTTTGTTCTCCTCTGCAGGGAAGGCAGCTCCATCTGCGTTCTTTATCCTGGGGATCTCACCGCCAACAACCACAGCTGGCCGCTGACCAGGCCCCTGACATCATTCCACCACTTGCTTTCTCCTCTTCCTCTGACTCCTCTGATGTCCCTCTTATAAGAGTCTTGTGAGCTGGGCACGGTGGCGCACACCTGTAATCCCACTACTTGGGAAACTGAGAAAGAGGATCGCAGGTTCGAAACCAGCCTCAGAAACTCAGTGAGGCTGACATCAATTTAGAGAGACCCTTGTTTCAAAAACAATTTTTTTTAAATAAGGTTGGGGGTGTAGCCTGGAGGTAGAATTTCTCTGGATTCAATCCCCAGCATCACAAAAAATAAACAAACAAAAACCAAAAAAACAAAACAAAAGATTCCTGTGAATGCATTGGACCCACCAAGATAATCCTGTGTAACTTCCCCATTTCTTTTTTTTTTTTTTTGCGGTACCAGGGATTGAACCCAGGGGCGTTCTACCTCCGCGCTACACCCCCGGTCCTATTTTTTAGACTTTATTTTGAAACCGGGTCTCACAAAGTTGCAGAGGGCCTCACTAAGTAGAGAGAGAGAGAGAGAGAGAGAGAGAGAGAGAGAGACAGGAAGAGAGAGAGACAAGGAGAGAGAGAGAGAGCGCACGCGCACGCGCGAGCAGCTGAGACTGGCCACAAACCGGGATCCTCCGGTCTCCGCCTCCCAAAGTACTGGGATTACAAGCATGCGCCACCACGCCCGGCTAACTTCCCCATTTCAATACCCCTACTTAATCACATCTTCAAAAATATCTTTTGTTATATAACCTAGAATTCTCAGGTTCCAGGGATTAGGATTCTATTCTATTCTATTCTATTCTGGGAGGACACTATTCAGCCAATCACATTTGCTAAATCTAACTTATCAATATTCAGGTTATAGGGTATCAAACCAGGAATGCAACTCAGATAAATGAGGAGTAAACACTACCCAATGATAAAAAGGGACTTTGTATCCTCTTTTTGGGGAGAAGATTGGCCTATTTTCAGTTGTATGAGATAATAGATTTTAGGATTTATAAAATAGGTCAAAATGTTCACTGCCAGATTCTATATTTCTTTAGCTGGCCTTTAAAACTTGAAACAGGCATGTATACATTTTGCATAAAAATTAGTCATTAATTTTTTTGAACTAGGAAAAAATCACTAAATTAGATATATGAATATATAAAATTGAAAATCAGTAATATTTTTACCAAAAGTGACAACTCTCAAATTTTCTTTCACTTCATGATAGTAGTTTTGATGAGAACCAAAATGTATTATAATGGAGCAGGAAAATATATTAAATTTCATTAGGATAATCCAAAAGAACATACATAGGTTCCAAGGTCACATATAAAAATAGAGCAGTTAAGGAAGGTAAGACTTCAGACTTCAGAATGTGGAGACAGTGTGTGGGAGCCAAGAGCACAGACAGCAGTTAGTCAAAGGCAGCACTGGGAGTCAGTAGGTCTGACCTGTACAGCTTCACTCCTAGATCTCTTCATTATAGCACCTTCCCTGTATTAATTACATTCTGAGCAATTTTTGAATATGCTGAAGGTAAAATCCAAACTATCTACAACTTGCCCCAGGATATTACACCAAAGAACAGTGGCCAGTCTTTGGAGAGCGGTCTTGGGAAAGTGAGAGCCGGAATCTGTCCTGACGATTGCTCTTTTCCCTATAACCCTTCTTTTGAGTTCTTCTTTTTTTTTTTTTTTTTTTGCGGCACCGGGGATTGAACCCAGGGGCGTTCTACTTCCGAGCAACCCCCCCCCCGGCCCTATTTTTTATACTTTATTTTGAAACCGGGTCTCACGAAGTTGCGGAGGGCTTCACTAGGCAGCTGAGGCTGGCCGCGAACCCAGATCCTCCGGTCTCCACCTCCCAAGTACTGGGATTACAAGCGTACCACGCCCGGCCTTGAGTTCTTCTATTTTGCTGTGTGTCTCCATCAGCATTCTTGCAGCCACAGTCTAAATATCTGGCCACATAACTTAGAGGAAAGAAGATTTATTTTCTTACGGTTTCGGGCTCAGTCCATGTGAGGCAGGGAACCACGGATCTCAGGATCTCAGGGCTCGGCTGCAAGAGGCTGAGTGGAGAGCACATGGGCTGTGCTCCTCACATCAGGAAGGCCAGAAGCAAGAGCCACAACATGATTATGCTGCAGGAATAGAGCAGAGGTGCACATGAGCCAGAATGTGGGTCAGAAATCAGTTCTGGCCGGGTGTGGTGGTACACACTTGTAGTCCCAGTACTTGGGAGGCTGAAAAAGGATGATCGCAGGTTTGCGGCCAGCCTCAGCTACTTAGTGAGGCCCTCTGCAACTTAGGGAGACCCTGTTTCCAAATAAAATATAACGAACAGGGCTGGGGTGTAGCTTGGAGGTAGAATGCCCCTGGGTTCAATACCCAGTACCACACACACACACACACACACACACAAAAGACATCAGTTCTGTTCTTTTCCTCATTCCCATGGAGACCAGGAAGGGTGGGACAGGTTTAAACATGTGAATTTAGTTGCCATTTTGAGAGAAGGCAGGTTTCCAGTCTCCCACAGAAGGCTCTTTCCGGGCACATGTGCATCCCATACACATCACAGATCAGGGTCAGCGTGAGTTAGTGACACAGTGCTAGCATGCAAGTAGTGCATAAAGTTAAGTGAAAAAGTAAGAGGGAGAAAAGTATGGATAGAACGCCTCTGCTTATCTAAGAAATGGAAGACACGAAAACATACATACACACAGATATGTGCACTGTATACTTTTTTGTTTTTGGTACTGGGGACAGAACCCAGGGGCATTCTACCTCCTAGATACACCCTCGGCCCTATTTTATTTTTATTTTTCAACAGTGTCTCTCTAGGTTCATGAGAGTCTCACTACTTGCTGAGGCTGTCCTCAAACCTGCAATCCTCCTGTCTCAGCCTCCCAAGTATTGAGGTTACAAGCATGTGCCACCATGCCCTGCCACATATTTAAATATACACAAAGAAGCCGGGTGTGGTGGCACAGGCTTGTAATCTCAGTATTTGGGAGGCTGAGACAGGAGGATTGCAGGTTCGAGGACAGCCTCAGCAACTTAGTGAGACCCTATTTCAAAATTTAAAAAAAGAATAAAATAGGGCTGGGGATGTGGCTCAGAGGTAGAATGCCCCTGGGTTCCATCCCCAGTACCACAAAAAAAATAATAAAATAAATATACAATACACATATTTGTATTTTTGTTTATTCTTTTTTTTTTTTTGTACTGGGGATTGAAACAAGGGATAGTCTGCCTCCGAGCTCCACTCCCAGCCCTTTTCAATTTTTATTTTGAAACAACTTCTCAAGTACTGGGATTAGAGGGATGTACCACCCAGTCAGCTGTTTATTTAAGTGAAAAACAAAAAACAAGGCCAGGTGTGGTAGCACACGCTTGTGATCCCAGTACTTGGGAGGCTGAGACAGAAGGATCGCAGGTTCGTGGCCAGCCTCAGCTATTTAGTGAGGCCTCCGCAACTTAGTGAGACCCTGTTTCAAAAAAAAAAGAAGAAATAGGGCTGGGGTATAGCTTGGAAGTAGAATGCTGATGGGTTCAATCCCCAGTTCTGAAAAAAAAAAAAAAACAACTTCTTTAAAGTGGTTACCTGCCAGATGTGGTGGTACACGCTTGTAATCACAGTACTTGGGAGGCGGAGACAGGAGGATCCGGGTTCACGGCCAGCCTCAGCTACTTAGTGAGGGCCCTCCGCAACTTTGTGAGACTGGTTTCAAAATAAAGTATAAAAAATAGGGCTGGGGGTGTAGCTCAGAGGTAGAATGCCCCTGGGTTCAATCCCTGGTACCGCAAAAAAAAAAATAAATAAATAAAATAAAGTGGTTACCTATAGGGAGAGGGAAGGAAAAGGGTAAAGGATATGGAGATAAAAGTTATACTTTTCTAGCCCAACATGGTGGTACACGCCTATAATCCCAGTTATTTGGGAGGCTAAGGCAGGGCGATCACAAGTTTGAGGACAGCCTCAGCAACTTTTTGAGATCCTGTCTCAAAATAAAAAGCTAAAAAGGCTGGAGATTTGGCACAGTCCTGTGATCACAGTATATGAGAGACTGAGACAGGAGGATAGCAGGTTTGAGGCCAGCCTCAACAATTCAGCAAGACACTCAGCAATTTAGCAGGACTCTGTTTCAAAATTTTAAAAAGCCAGACATGGTGGCACATGCCTATAATCCTAGTACGTGGGAGGCTGAGATAGGAGGATTGCAATTTCGAGGACAGCCTCAGCAATGTAAGAAGACTCTCAGCAACCTAGCAAGACCGTGTTTCAAAATAAAAAATAAAAAAACAGGCTGGGGGTATAGCTCGGAGGTAGAATACCCCTGGGTTCAATTCCCAGTATTAAAAAAAATAAGAGCTGGATTTAACTCAGTAGTGGGACAATGCTTTCCTGGCATGCACAAGGCCCTGGGTTTTATCCCAATATTGCAGGGGCAAAAGAAGAATATTATAATTTTGCAGTCCTTAATGAATTAATGAACTTAAGCAATGACCATCAATGCCAGCAACATCACAAAAAGATAATCACGCTGGGCATGGTGGCACACGCCTGTAATCCCCATATTTGGGAGGCTGAGTCAGGAGGATCACAGGTTTGAGGACAGCCTCAGCAATGTTGCAAAACTCTCAGTAACCTAACAAGACCCTGATCCAAGAAACAAAAAATAAAAAGGGCTGGGGGTGTAGCTCAGAGGCAGAATGCCCCTGGGTTCAATTCTCCAGTACTGAAAAAAAAAAGATAATCACAAAACAGTCACACTAGACACATGATTCCTGATGAAATACTATTGGGAAGCCAGGCGTGGTGGCACACGCCTGTAATCCTAGTACTTGGGAGGCTGAGATTAGAGGATCGTGGGTTCACGGACGGCCTCAGCAATTTAGTGAAGCTCTCAACAACCTAGTAAGACCCTGTTTCCAAATAAGAAATAAAATCAGCCTAGGGATGTAGCTCGGAGGTAGAATGCCTCTGGGTTCAATTTCCAGTACTACAAAAGAAAAGAAAAGAAATACTATTGGGAAAAAAGATTGAAACTGAATCTATCCAGTGTCTATATCTAATTACCAGAAGAACATAAAAAAATGATTACAACAAGGAAGTCAGCAAAATCAAGAGTATGGTATTTAAAAAATGGCACATAAAGCCAGGTGTGGTGGTGCATGCCTGTAATGCCAGTACTTGGGAGGCTGAGACAGGAGGCTCTCAGGTTTGAGGATAGCCTCAGCAACTTAGTGAAATTGTGTTCAAAACAAAAAATAGAGCCGGGCGTGGTGGCGCACACTTGTAATCCCAGTACTTGGGAGGCTGAGACAGGAGGATCCGGGTTCGCGGCCAGTCTCAGCTACTTAGTGAGGCCCTCCGCAACTTAAGACCTATCCTTATCCATTAGTAGGTCATGAGACCCTGTTTCAAAATAAAGAATAAAAAATAGGGCTGGGGGTGTAGCTCAGAGGTAGAATGCCCCTGGGTTCCATCCTCAGTACAGCCAAAAAAAAAAAAAAAAAACAGCCAGGTGCAGTGGCACACACTTGTAATCCCAGTACTTGGGAAGCTGACACTAGAGGGTCACAGGTTTGAGACCAGCCTCAGCATCTTAACGAGGCCCTCTGCAGCTTAGTGAGACCCTGTTTCAAACTAAAAAGAGTAAAGTAAGGCTGGGGGTTTAGCTTGGAAATAGAATGCCCCTGGGTTCCATCCCCAGTAACTATCACACACATACACGCACACACAATAATAATAATAAAGTAGCATACACACACACACACACACAATAATAATAATAATAATAAAACAAAACAAAAAATAAAGGTCTGGTTGGAGCTCGGAGGTAGAAGTTCCTTGTATTCAATCCCTTGTACTCACCCCACCAAAACACACACACACACACACACACACACACACACACACGAAAAAGAAGAAATTATCTGACCTATCCTTAACCATTAGTAGGTCATAAGACCCTCCTCATTCCAGGAGGCTTCTGCCCTATACCCAGGAGGAAGGAATAATGCACAAAGAGGCCAAGAATCAGAACAGACAGGTCTTGCTGGGTTTCCAGGTCTACCGACATAAGAGCAAGCCTTTCGGGTCAGTCACAACTCAATGCAGTGTCCATGCTCCACTCATGCCTGCGCATGAGTCTGCATACACCCAAAAGGACTGGTCAGTAGCTGGGTGCGGTGGTG
Source organism: Glis glis (assembly GCA_004027185.1). Classification (NCBI taxonomy): domain Eukaryota; kingdom Metazoa; phylum Chordata; class Mammalia; order Rodentia; family Gliridae; genus Glis; species Glis glis. Next base: position 8,557 of record PVJS01054354.1, read on the forward strand.
CACGCCTGTAATCCCAGTACTTGGGGGCTGGGACAGGATGATCGCAGATTCAAGGCCAGCCTCAACAACTTGGCAAGACCCTGTTTCCAATTAAAAAATAAAATCAGTCTGGGGGTGTAGCTCAGAGGTAGTATGCCCCTAAATTTAATCCCCAGTCCCTCAAAAAAAAAAAGAGACAGGGTGTGGGGGGCTTCCAACAGCTACACATGTGGAGGCTCCTGGAGGGCGGCAGGTCTGGAAAGGGCAGGAAACTAACTGCACATTCCTTTCCTCAGTCTCCCCCTGTGAGTCTCATCGGTATCCTTCTGTCATTTGCTTTGTAATAACCCAGTACACGTCTCCTTGAGTTCTGGAAATTGTTGGGGAAAATTAATCAAATCTTAGGAAGCCCGCATCATGGTGCATGCCTGTAATCCCAGTACTTGGGAGACAGGAGGATCGCAGGTTCAAGGCCAGCCTCAACAAGTTAGGGAGAACCTCAGCAATTTAGCAAGACCCTGTTTCAAAATAAAAAATAAAATAGGGCTGGGGGTGTAGCTCAGAGGTAGAATGTCCTGGGTTCAATCCCCAGTAATACACACACACACACACACACACACACACACACACACAGAGAGAGAGAGAGAGAGAGAGAGAGAGAGAGAGAAAACACCATAGGAGGGGGTTGTAAGAACTTCAATTTATGGGGCTTGGGATTGGCATATAAAGTTGAGGGAAGGGAATATTAGGGACTGAGCCCTCTACCTGTGGGTGGATTGGAGGATGCCCAGCTGGTGTCTGCTGAAGAATTAATTAATTGATTGGCTGCATGCTGGTGGGGAGAAACCCCCACAGCTTTGGGCATCACATAAGTCTTCTGGGTTGTGGTGTAAGAGCAGAGGGAAAACAATTTGTTTTTCCAGCAAAGATGATCTTAAGGAATTGTAAAGGCTGGAAATCTACTTCAGTGGTAGAGCACTCTCCTAGCATAGTTGCATCCCCAGCAATGCAAGTAAGTGTGTGTGTGTGTGTGTGTGTGTGTTACTGGGGATTTTGTGTGTGTGTGTGTGTGTGTGTGTGTGTGTGTTACTGGGGATTGAACCCAGGGGCATTCTACCTCTGAGCTATAGCCCAGCCCTATTTTATTCTATTTATTTTTTGTGGGTGGTACAGGGATTGAACCCAGGGGCATTCTAGCTTGGAGCCACACCCCCAGACCATAAAATTTTTTTTTTGTTTTTTTGAAACAGGGTCCTGCTAAGGTGCTAAAGGTCTTGCTAAGTTGCTGAGGCTGGCCTCAAAGCTACAATCCTCCTATCTCAGCCTTCCTAATACTGAGATTACAGACTTGCGCCACCCTGCCTGCTGAAAAGGAATTTTTTTAAATGTGTGATAATAGACTTACAGTTAGGGTTGTAAAAAGAGCTTATCTTTTAGAAATACATATGGAATATTTACAGGTATAATGTATGATGTAGGTAATTTACTTCCAAATAATAAAAATGGAGGATAGTGAGTATATATGACCTAAGATTACCCATAAAAATGTATAATTTAGCTGGGCGTGGTGGCACACACTTGTAATCCCAGTACTTGGGAGGCTGAGACCAGAGGATCCAGGTTGGCGGCCAGCCTCAGCTACTTAGTGAGGCCCTCCACAACTTAGTGAGACCTTGTTTCAAAATAAAGAATAAAAAATAGGGCTGGGGATGTAGCTCAGAGGTAGAATGCCCCTGGATTCCATCCCCAGTACCACAAACACACACAAAAGTATAACTGTTAAATCACACAATGAGCTGGGCATGATGGCGCACGCTTGTAATCCCAGTACTTTGGGAGGCAGAGAACGGAGGATCCGGGTTCACGGCCAGCCTCAGCTCTCTCTCTCTCTCTCTCCCTGTCTCTCTCCCTCTCTACTTAGTGAGGCCCTCCGCAACTTCTTGAGACCTGGTTTCAAATAAAGTATAAAAAATAGGGCCGGGTGTGTAGCGCGGAGGTAGAACGTCCCTGGGTTCAATCCCCGGTACCACAAAAATAAAATAAAATAAAAAAATAAAAAAAAATCACACAATGAATATATAGAGATTTGCTCTATTATTGTTTGCTTTTGCATACATTTGAAATTCTCTATGTGTGTGTGTGTGTGTGTGTGTGTGTGTGTGTGTGTGTGTTTGGTACTGGGGATTGAACCCAGGGGCATTCTACCTCTGAACTACACACCCAGCCCAATTTTATTTTTTATTTTGAAACAGGGTCTCACTAAGTTGCAGAGGATCTAAGTTGTGTGTGGCACCACACCTGACTTATAATAAAATTCTTAAAAAGTTGATTTGGAGCCGGGCATGGTGGAGCACACTTGTAATCCCAGTGCTTGGGAGGCAGAGACCGGAGGATCCGGGTTTGTGGCTAGCCTCCGCTACGTAGTGAGGCCCTCCACAACTTTGCGAGACCCGGTTTCAAAGTAAAGGATAAAAAATAGGGCCGGGAGTATGCCCCAGTACTGCAAAAAAAAAAAAAGTTGATTTGGCACAAATTTATCAGAGTCAATCACTATGCTTAGCACGAAAAGGAGGGAAGGGGAAGGGAATAGGGTGAGATTTGAGGGAGGGCTAAATGAGCAATGTGTGCATGCATTCTTCTGATACGCTGACATTTATCAAAATGTATAACTACAATGCACCAATAAATGAATATATTTTAAAAAAATGTTGCCAGGCGTGGTGGCGCATGCTTGTAATCCCAGTATTTTGGGAGGCGGAGACTGGAGGATCTGGGTTCGCGGCCAGCCTCAGCTCTCTCTCTCTCTCTCTCTCTCTCTCTACTTAGTGAGGCCCTCCGCAACTTCGTGAGACACGGTTTCAAAATAAAGTATAAAAAAATAGGGCCGGGGGTGTAGCGCAGAGGTAGAATGCCCCTGGGCTCAATCCCCGGTACCACAAAAAAAAAAAAAAAATGTTGATTTGGAGCTGGGAGCAGTAGTACACACCTGTAATCCCAGTACTTAGGAAGCTGAGACAGGAGGATCACAGGTTGGAGGACAGCCTCAGCAACGTAGTGAGGCCCTCTACAATTTAGTGAGACCATGTTTTTTTTTGTTTTTTGTGTTTTTTTTTGCGGTACCGGGGATTGAACGCAGGGACGTTCTACCTCCGCGCTACACCCCCGGCCCTATTTTTTATACTTTATTTTTGAAACTGGGTCTCACGAAGTTGCGGAGGGCCTCACCAGGTAGAGAGAAAGAGAGAGAGAGAGAGAGAGAGAGAGCAACAGGGAGAGAGAGAGAGAGGGAGAGAGAGAGAGAGATCGATTGATTGATCGATCGCGCGCGTGCGCATGCACGCTGAGGTTGGCCGCGAACCCGGATCCTCCGGTCTCCGCCTCCCAAAGTACTGGGATTACAAGCGTGCACCACCACGCCCGGCTTAGTGAGACCATGTTTCAAAATAAAAAATAAAATAGGAGCCAAGCATGGTGGCGCACACTTGTAATCCCAAGTATTTGGGAGGCTGAGACCGGAAGACCGGAGTTCACGGCCAGCCTCAGCTACTTAGTGAGGCCCTCCGCAACTTAGTGAGACCCTGTTTCAAAATAAAGAATAAAAAATAGGGCTGGGGGTGTAGCTGAGAGGTAGAATGTCCCTGGGTTCAATTCCTGGTACCAAAAAAAAAAAAGAAATAAAATAGGGCTTGGGGTGTAGTTCAGAGGTAGAATGTCCTGAGTTAAATCCCCAGTACCCGCCCCCCACACACACGAGTTGTTTTTTAGGTAATCGGGGAAATTTGAGCACGGATGAGGTATTTCTCTGATTTTAAAGATTTTTTTAAGTGTGTTAGAAGTGTCATGTAATTATAACTATTTTGTTAAGTCTTTATCTTGAAATTCATATGGAAATAACTATGAATGAAATCATATAATGAAGAGGTTTAATGTACTCCAATGTGGAAGGTGGGAGCCCCAAGGTAGGCCATGTGTTGATAGTGGTTGAAGTTAGGTACCTAAAGAGTTCACTACATCCTTCTATTTTTTTATATATTTGAGAATCTCCTTTAGAAAGAGTGAAAAAGTCATGTACCATGGTACATGCCTGTAATTCCAGGTATTTGGAAGGCTGAGGCAGGAAGATCTCAAGTTTGAGGCCAGCCTGGGCAACTGTCTCAAAATATAAATTAGCTGGGGGTGTAGCTCAGTGGTCGAGCACTTACCCAGCATTTGCTAGGCCCCTGGTTCAATCTCCAGTACTGAAATAAAATAATATTTAAAACACAAAATAAAAGCCGGGCGTGGTGGCGCACGCTTGTAATCCCAGTACTTTGGGAGGCGGAGACCGGAGGATCCGGGTTCGCGGCCAGCCTCAGCTCTCTATCTCTCTCTCTCTCTCTCTCTCTGTCTCTACTTATTGAGGCCCTCCGCAACTTCGTGAGACCCGGTCTCAAAATAAAGTATAAAAAAAAAAAA
>PVJS01054355.1:0-12989 GCA_004027185.1 Glis glis
CCTCTCCTCTCCTCTCCTCTCCTCTCCTCTCCTCTCCTCTCCTCTCTTCTCCTCTCCTCTCTTCTCCTCTCCTCTCCTCTCCTCTTGCAGCATGAGTTCTCTGGGGGACTTCAGGGTCTGTGCTTCCCAGCATTCTCTCCTCTCCTCTCCTCTCCTCCCCTCCCCTCCCCTCCTTCAGACAGTGGCTCCTCTTCAACCTTGATCCTGGAAAGAGTACGATGCGAAGTAGAGGAAGGAAGTCAGCACGAGTAAGGGAAGAGCCTTTGCTGCTTCACCTGCCCTGATTGATTCAAAACAATGCACCTGTAAAAAAATTTAAAAACCTTACACTCCAAATCTTGGCTCACTCATCCATACAAGAATAATAATTTGCCCCTTAAAGTTTCTGGTGCCAGGCAGTTTGCTGATAACCTTTGTATCTTTTTTATTTGTTTGTTTGTTCATGGTACTGAGGATTGAAGCCAGGGGCATTCTACCTCTGAGCTCTACCCCCAGCCCTATTTTATTGTTTATTTTGAAACAGAGTCTTGCTAAATTACCAAGTACATAGGGATTTTTTCCACACTTTCCTGCATATTATCTCCATATTGTGGGAAAATTCATTCCAAAGGATTACCACATTTGCAGACAATTTAGCACAGAAGTTAAGCTTGCAGAATTTGAACACAAATTACTCTGATTCTAGGCTCTCTCACTTAGTAGGTATATAATCCTGTGTCTCTACTTTGTCATCTGTGAAATGGAGTCAATTAGTGTGATAGTTAATCTAGGTTGTCAACTTGACCTGATCATGACACACCCAAGATTATGTGATTTTGGGTGTATAACAGCAGATTAAACAGAAAGCCCTGCCCTGAATGTAGGCAGCAGGATTCTGATAGGTGCGGACTTAGATAAAAGAGGGAGAAGCCGCGTAGAGTGTGTGGGACTCTTTCCGAGGAAAAACGCATCTGCTCTCGCCTGAGATCGTCGGCCGCCGGCTTCGCCTTTCTCTGAAGAGCTTCTTGATCTTCTCGGCCTCCAGCTCTTGGAACTGAAACTCCACCATCATTTCTCCGAAGAGCTTCCTGATCTTCACTTCTTGGACTGGGACTGAATTAGTGGTTGCTCCGATCCTAAGACTCCAGCTCTTAGACCGCTCGACCAACTACTGGTTACTCTGACTCTCCACGTGCAGTCAGAACCTGGGACTACATTGCTTCAAACTGTAAGCCCATCTGATAAATCTCTTTTTTCAAATATACTCATTCTGTGTATTCTGTTAATCTAGAGAACCCTGTCCAATACAATTAGGATACATATCTTGTAAGATCATTGGAAAAATTCAGTGAGTTACTCTACATTGTGTTTATGGTATGCAATAAGAAATATATAGGTTCGTAGTTTTTGTTGCAATTTTCTGTCATTATGTATGCCACTTATTTTGTGTGTCTGGTAATGCAGATGAAATTCAGGGGCATTCTACCTCTGAGCGATAGCCCTTTTCATTTTTATTTTGAAGGAAGGTGTCACTACATTGCCCAGGTTGGTCATGAGCCTGTGATCCTCCTGCCCCAGTCTCCCAAGTACAGGGATTGCTGGCATGTGCCAGACTTCTAATTTTCTATCTTAAAAATCAATTACACTCTCCTTGAAGATTTTCTTCACATGATTATCAAGAAGCTCTCCTTTAACTTTTACCTTCTAAACTTTGAATTCTGGGACATTTCTCCATAGAAGCTACAGTGGCATGTACAAATCTTGTTATGCAGCCCAACAAAAAAGACCAGAAAGAGATGATTTTAATTCCTACCTCAGTCTACCTCTCAATGATAGGTGATCTTGGCCTAGCACTTTCATTTTTAACATTGCTTGGCCTTTATTTCCTTGTCTTTAAAATGAAGGTGATATTAACGACCTTATATAGTTATTGCAAGTTTTTAAAAATGGTGTATGCAGAAATGTCACGCATAGTTCCTGGCACACACCAGACTCCCAAGAAATAGTATTTCCAATGCTAGATCGCAATACCTTCTCTTTAATTGTGTGCCATAAAGCCAAACTTGGAGCACCATGAGAGAATATTTATTTGGAATGTGTGTTTCAGCAACACAAATTTTCAGGAACCTCAGGAACCAGATTTCTTCATTTCCAAGACACGTCCATACTCAATGGATCCTGGAAACATTAAGAAGTTTGTCTTAAAATAGAGTAAGAGAGCCGGGCGTGGTAGCGCACGCTTGTAATCCCAGTACTTTGGGAGGTGGAGAACGGAGGATCCGGGTTCGCGGCCAGCCTCAGCTCGCTCTGTCTCTCTCTCTCTCTCTCTTTCTCTCTCTCTCTCCCTGTCTCGCTCTCTCTCTCTACTTAGTGAGGCCCTCCACAACTTTGTGAGACCCGGTTTCAAAATAAAGTATAAAAAATAGGGCCGGGGGTGTAGCGTGGAGGTAGAACGCCCCTGGGTTCAATCCCTGGTACCGCAAAAAAAAAAAAAAAAATAGAGTAAGAGCTGACATAACTACCAGATAAAACAGATCAACGGTTTCTACCTCTTTAAGCCAACACAATGCTTGGTAGTTGGAACCTCTTTGTATATATTCAGGTTAATTTCTGTTGCTAGTATTTCCATATTTGCTAAGGTTTGTGTCTTTGATAGGAGAAAACTTCTTGTTTTTATTAAACACACTTTTACAATCTAATGTTTTTTCTTGCTACTTAGCTGGCATATTCTTCTTTTAAAATGCATGCATTCGGAATGGATATTACATTGCAATAGGAATCTCATCTTTAGTTTCAATTACACCTTACAGATATAATGGGTTTTGCAAATTTGCCAAAAGTGGACGGAATCACAACCACCACTGAACGGTATACCCTCAGCTTGTACACTCAGACTTTCCAGAGATCAGCTCTGCTCCTGTCTTGCTTTGTTACTTCCAGAAGATTCTGAATGAGTGGGAAGAAGTATTCAGCTATAGCACTGTTTGATGACTTGTATCGTAATCATGGGTTTCTACCCATTTTTGGTTATGGACCAACCTAGTCCCAGATCATAGTTTCTTTTGCAGGATGATTTTTATTCTTCCCGGGAAGAACGCTAGACATAGCTATGTATGCCATACAGGATTGTATTTCTTTGTTCACATTTAATTTGTTGAGCATAAACTGAAGCCTACTGCATGTAAGTCAAATAGGGTATGTGCTAAAAATATTTTGTGCAGAAATAATTCAGACTGAATGCGTATTAACTCTGGTTGGGTACTTCAGGGATAGCTCTAGAGATTGGGAAATCCTTGAGCTGAGGCTTATAGAGGGAGGCATTTTCCAGTAAGTGAAGGGGGATAGCTTTCTAGAGAGAGGAAAATGTGTAAAAATAGGCAGATAACAGAATGACTATGGCGCATTTGGGGAACTATGAATAAGTCTGTATGATGAGAGTATAAGTTGCACATGTGTAAGGAAATGGTTAGAACCAAAGAGTGATAGTAGCCAAGAGACAGATTAGGAGTGCCTTATATAAAATGATAAAAATTTAAATTTCATAGTTTATGCAATATGGAGCTATTCAAGGCTTTAAAGGAGGGAAGTAACTTGAGTTTTTATGTCTTAAAAAGATGACTGTGTAATAATAAGAAGGACATAGTGAAGGGAGGGGAAGAAACAGATCAGTAATCTAGAAGAAAGATGATGTCAACGCCACGCTTAGAGCAGAGAACACAAAGGAGGGGAAGGTCCATCCAGAATTAGAAAGATGGGGCAGAAGCAAATAGAAAGATGGAGAAGCATGGGTAGTTTTGCTCCCAAAATGAACAGCTTAATGGATAGAGGGGATGTTAATTTGGGTAACATTAGAGAAGAAGCAACGTTTTGGGAGGTTTTGTGTTTTGATTTGTTTCTCTTTATTTGCACTCTTCTCTAAGGTTAATAAAGATAGATCCTAATGGTTCTTTGTATCCCTGAACATACATATTATTTTTCCTATCAGAAAAGTTGCCTATATATTCCACTGTTAACGTGAGCTAGCCTCATGACTTGCTTTGAGCTATATAATGGAGAAGAAGTGAAAATATGCTTATGAAGTCCAATGGCTTCCACCTTTACTCGCTTGAATCCTTGATCCCCCAGGAAAAAGTGTTCAACTGCTAAGTTGGAACTAGAGAACATAGAACTTTAATTATGGGAGTCTATGGGGAGGGGAAAGGTCCTAAGATTTCAGGTACGCCAAAGGAAACAGACAGCAAATGCACAGCCATCTTGAAGACTCCTATCTCAGTCAAATTTCTCTAGTCAAAATCATAGGGAGCACAGATAAGCTGTCCCCACTAATCTGAACCATATTGCAGATTCAAAAGCAAATAATTGGTGCTATTGCATTTTAAGCTATTTAGTATTGCAACAGAATTTTTGTTTGTAACAATTGATATTGCTATCTAATATTTCCTTCCTTCCTTCCTTCTCTCGTTCCATCCGTCCTTCCTGCCTTCCTTCTTTCCTCTCCCATCCACAAGATGATAGATGAACAATGGAAAATATTGCAATAACTGGGTTCTTTGGATTATGATTTCCATAAGGAGGTGAGTAGTTCCTATTCCTTTCCTTTGAAAATTTTCTGCATTACCAATTTCCTTCTATAGTCTCTAAATCTAACCGTGAATATATGGAGGTTGACCTTCTTATAGAAAGGCAACTGATAAATTCACTTCGCCATCTTTGAAATTATATATTAATTTTAAATCATTGAAATTAATAATTATTTTTAAATCAGGATGGTTTAGCATATATCTTCGGACTAACTTATTATTTAAATATTTTATTAATAATATTGTCCCTATTTGGTAATAAAATAATTTTAACATGTTGGTCATTTTTATATAAATGTAAATGCAATTCATAAAAAGTTTCTTTTATTTGCTCAAACAAAAATATATTCAACATTTAACAGAGCACACTTTTTTATTTTGGAGGAAAGTGTCAGAGGTTATCAAAATCTACCTGGGGAGCTTTATTGATTGATTGATTGATTGACCGATTTTGTGTAACTGGGAATTGAGCAGAGGCGTTCTACTTCCGAGCTACACCCCAGCCCTTTCTACTTTTACTTTTTGTTTTTGAAATAGGGTCTTGCTAGGTTGCTGAGAGTCTCACAACATTGTTGTGGCTGTTCTGAAACCTGCAAGCTTTCTGTCTCAGCCTCTCAAGTACTGGGATTACAGGTGTGGGCCACCATGCCCGGTGGGGGCTTTTTTAAAATTATTCCCACATTGAACTAGAGGCAGAACTGGACATTTATTTTCAAAGTATATATGCTACATTGCATAGCTCCAAAATGACTTTCAGAAGCATTTAGTAAAAGGAAAGGGTAGATGACAAGTGGTCACATTTTTCCCTTTATGCATTGAGTTCTTTTGCTTCTATTATGTATCAGCTAAATAAATATCAAACATCCCCTCCATTTTCCCATTTTCTGGTTGCAAACAATCTGTTGAAATTAATCTTCTACACAAAATGTCTAAGTCAGCATTGGTTGACACTACTTCCCAAACCCTCATAATTTTTTTGTCTTTCACCAATTCCAACTAACTTATTCTATCTCATTTTTCATGGACTTAACTATATCTTACCTCTTCTTTTTCAGTACTTGACAAATATTCATCTTTGCCCTGTAGCTATTTCTTAATCTTTATTCTTTCCTCACAATAAAATTATTAGCAAAATAAAATAATATGTTCAATAAACTTCTAAGTCTTTGTCTACTGTTTAGGTCAATGAAGCTAGGTGTGTTGTTATTTCTACAGAGCAGGAATTCAGCAGTACCTAGTGTTAGGAGAATGAGCAGTAGAGACTATTTGTATGACAGCAGACTTAGGTTTTCTGCCCCTTTGTATGGGTGACCTTGGGTAGGAGCCTTGACCTTTAGATTTGTTAGGTCCTTTTGTATAGAATCAAGACCATGTTCTCTAAGGGCCTTCTCAGGGATAATGCATTATGGCTAGTAATCTGAGATTTTCTTCTGGAATACATCCATGCACTTCCTACTGTCAAGTGTTATTGATGCACTGTCTCTGTAAACATGTCTGAGGTCTCTGTGATATGTCAGGTATAATTTTTTTATATTAGAGTAAGAACATGAATGATACAAGAAGCCCCCTATTCTCAAGAAGCTCAAATTATTGTTGGGGGGTCAGCAGTACAGAGACTGCCAATAAACTTGAACAACCAAATAAATAGTCACCACAACCACCAGAGCATTAAAGATGAACTCCCTGGTGTCTGTTTTTGATTGAGTGGCATAAAAGTGTCTCAGAGATGGTGGCATTTTGGCTAAGTTCTGGGTGGTAGAAAGTTAGATATGCAAAGAAGCAGAAAGAATCCCAGATAGTACAAGGATTCTAAGGACCTGGTCAAGTAATAGAGAGTAAATCATGGAAGCTGGAGCCCAGGCAGAGGACTATAAGAACTAGAAAACTCAAGTTAAGCAGAAGCCAGATCACATAATTTTGAAATAATGGAAAAGGACTTTGCCTTGATTTCCAATGTGGTGAGGAGCGGGACGACATTATTCTCAGAATTTACCTCTAATTATTTTCACTTCCATGTGAATACTTTTTATTTCCTCCCCTAAAGAACAAAACTAGGAACTACTTTATGTAAATATTTAATACTTGTGAGCATTATCCTACCACACCAGAATAATTTCGGGCCAGCTGTCTGACATCTGCAGCATATGATTAACATTTTTTTCAAGCTTCATAAATTGAAGAAAGTGAGAGAATGTTTTATTATATTCCCTCACTGATTTAAATAAAAATATGAATGGATTTAAAGTTTTAAATTATACCATTTTTCACTGTCAAAGGAATTTGCTTACAGCTATTTTCCACATATATACATAGTAAAAAATAATGGAATTTTTTTTCAGATAAATCACAAATTAATTATCTTTCTTTAGTCTTCCTAGATTGACACATATCCTATTATCTTCTGAAAAAAAAAAAAGAATACATGCCTGTTCTAACCCTATGAAACAAAGGATTATATAGCATTTTTTCTCATTTCTATCTGAATTTATATAATTACCTTTCTAATAACTGGAAATATTTTTATTTGATTTCATAATAGCTAAATGTCAATTTGGTATTACTTCTTATTCCACCTGGGGAATATAAATTGTTTATACACAGCACATATCCAAAGTGTAAGAGAAATTGCTCTTAGGAATCCTCTGAAATATTTACTGAGTCTATAGTGTGTGTGTGTGTGTGTGTGTGTGTGTGTGTGTGTGTGTAGCTTCCCAGTAGGAACTGGTGCTTAAATTTTAGTTAGAAAATTATTACAACTTCACCTTATTGAGGAAAAAGTGTTTTAATCATCTTTGCATTCCTTATATATTTTTATTCATAGGTACATTAGCATAAAAAGAGCTACTGATAGTGTGGCTGTATTTGAGATAAATGAAAATGTATAAAATTATAGTTGCTTCAAATTAGTTAATATAATCATCAAATTCTATTTGTTGCATTTCATCCTGTAAAATCAAAATTGTTTTCAGATGATAAGTGTCTATTTGGTAATTTTCACACTCAGCGTGAAAATTTATCTCAGAGACTTTTTGAGCTTTAGAAAATTGATCAACAGGGTGAATTGAGTGCTATTCAATTAAAGATAAATGCTAGGTATTGAATGAAGGTAATCAGTCAAGAATTATGTAAGTGTTTAAGTCACAGCCCTGCCCTCAAGCAGCTTTGTAATATAATTGGAAAGGAAGGAAGGGGTAACTAAAAGTATAGAACACTGAGCATTGGACCAATAGGGAATCAAGAAAACTGGCTTTTAATCTCAGCAATAAATTTAGGAAAATCATTTAAACTCTTGTGTCATCTGTTTGCAAAGTTATAAGGAAAAAAGTCAAATTAATTGATGTTTGAGATTGCTTCCAACTCTAATATTCTGAAGGTCCCAAAAGAAAGATAACCGAAGTTATTATCATTAATCCCAGCCCCAGCAGAACCATGTATTTTAAATGAGCCCAAATTGATCATAGCAACACGACTGAGTCATATATCAGAAATCTCATTCTCCCGCCTTGAACCTTTAACTATAAATATGGAAATATGACAATCAAAACAATGTTTACTATTTTCTTGAAGAAGACAAAGAATGAGAGTGCCCCAAAGAAAGAAAGATAAATCTTTCATATGGTGAAATTGAATGTGTCAGCTACAAGTACTTACCTCCCAGACCCACTAGCAGGAAGGGACAGCCATGTTGGCCACTTCAAACCATCCAGAGATATGCAGAATTGGATGACTGGGGTTACGGGGTAAAGATTTTAATTGTAATAGGCTCAGCTGACCTATCTCTTTGACCTTGAGTCCTTTTTTTTTCCTTCATGATTAGAAGAGAGTTGGGGCATAGAAACAAAATAATCATCTCTAAAAATAAAGCCGCAAACTACATTTCTACAAATGTAGAAAAAAAACCATGTCTATAATTGTTTTATGGAACATCTGTACCATCCTAAGAGAGATGATAAAATTTCTTATTATGTGAGAATATATACTCCTCTTTATTTAAGGCACAATCGAGTGCATTTTCTGTGACTTCTGTTACTTGCAGTTGAATGCTGTCTTTTCTATTGCAAGCTAAGAGTGAAGTTGAGTCTCACAGCCAGAACAGTAATTTACACCTGAAAATATGGTAGCGTGGGAGTTTGGAGACTGCGGAATGGGAGTAGAGGTATTGGTAAGCTATCTAGATGCAAGCCCTCAAATCCAGAGCTAAACGTGAACCATGGTTCTCAAAACGTGAATAACTGTATCAAGATCACCAAAGACCATAATGAACTATGTCATCGTTAATGAATTTAACATTCATTAGGGTCATGTATAACACTCAAAATGACAATGCAGGCCCAAAGAAGTGTTGAAAAAATAATGCTCATGTATATAAATTGTGGAACACTAAAATTAAACACATAAGTATTCATAGGTACTTCCTACTAGGAAGTATCCACCTATTAGGTAGTTGATAGCAACTACCTAATAGCAACAGAGGCATGTGAACTCTGTGCAGGACTCCCCACCCTGGGCATGAGTACTGAGAAATATATTGCTCAGTATTCCCTCAAAGCTTTCCATCCCTTGGGGACTGTCCACCTTCTGAGATCATCTCAGGCTTTCCTGTAAACAGGCAGAACCTCCAAATCACAGGTTTGAGGACAGCCTCAGCTAGTAGTGAGATTGTCATCAACCTAGTGAGACCCTGTTTCAAAATAATAATAAAATAGCACTGAGCGAGTAGCTCAGAGGTAAAAGGCCCCTGGATTCAATCTCCAGTGCTACAAAAACAAAACAAAACAAAATTAGAAAAAAAGACATCTTTCCCCCTTATAGTCCATCCTTTACTTAACTTCTGTATACAAACAACAGCAGAATTATTTACAAGCATCAGATAGAGAATTGGCTGAAAAAGAGAATTGCTTGGAATGAGCATCGTCCATATTGTCTGAATCCATTTTTACATGAACATGTTGAAATTATGAATAAAAAGAAAATAAAACAGAAATCTTTCTACTTATGTTGACACTACCAGGACCTGCTTCATGTTTTATGGATCTCAGCACAAACTTCAAATATTGGGACACTGTTCAAAGAGCATGAAAAAAAAAATGTGATGAAAGCTAAAAATTGAAAACAAAAAAAAATTCCAACAAAATTTTCCATAATCTGGGTCCACAGCAGAACTGTTCCTAAATAGACCATCCTCTAACTCCACCCAAATGTGGAAAACTTGTGATTAAAACTTCTGTTTCTAAGAATTAGAACTTCCTTTGATGGCTTAGAGGAATCCCCTGGACACTTGCACAGAGAGTTTACATATCATTAGCATTCTGATTTTGCTCCCCCATGGGCTTTGCTTGGGTGGTCATGGTTAAGCGCATGTGGGATGGGCAAAATAAGCATGTAAGCCCCTTACCACTCAGCCCTGATGAAGCACAAAAAGCTAAACTAAAGGTCAACTAGTTGACCAGAGAGATCAAAATAAAGAGACAGCTCTGAAGAGATCTCCTGAGGTCAGAACAAATTTAGGTAAGAACAAAGACTTACCAACAAAACTACCTCTGAAAATAAATCCCAGTTCAATTGGAGTCAACTGAAGCAATTTATGCCCTTATGCTTCATCACAAAAAAAAAAAATGACACCAGGCAATTAGCAGAGCCTAAACATTGGAAGTGAGGATACCAGTAAAGGCAGGCAGCTTAACAGAGGGATCAGGGAAAGAGACAAACTGACAGACCTTCTAAACCCACTGCCATCTATTGTGGTCTTATGCATGACCGAACTGTACCCTCTGTGGAGGGGCATCATACTTCACAATGAGGAAACAATAGGTTTACTAAAATAGTCCTATCATGCCACTAAATAAGTAAAGAAGAAAACTATGAGAGAATCCCCAGGGATGGAGAAATCATTATCCACAGTTGCTGTAATATATTATTCGAAATGACCAAATTTCAACAACAACAAAAATATGAGCAGTGAAAAAAAAGAAGGAAGTATTAGTCAGAAAATGTATACAGTTTGTGAAAGGGTCCAGAAATTTTATGACAAAGGCTTCATAGCAACCATTATAGCTATATCCATGCTTAAAGAAGTAAGGAAGGCATGGTAAGTAGGATAATTTCTTTATGGTCAACAGCTGCAAGGTGGTTGGGGAAGGGGATTAGAGTTTCGATGACTTGCTTTTGGGAAGGAATTATAAGCTAGGAAAAATTATATAGTTAGAAATTACAAAATTGAACCAAATGGAAGTCTTGCAGTTTCAACAACAGAAATAAAAGTTTTACCAAAGAGGTTCAAAGTAGATATGAACTGGTAGAAAATAATTGGAAAAATTTGATGGTAATTTTATAGAGATTTTGTAATCTGATGAACAGAGAGAAAGATAGTGAACACATAAGACCAGAGCCTTGAAAAGAAAATGCGGAACACCATTTAGAGTGCCAACCTATGTGTTACGGGTACAGGTTCAAAGAGAGGAGAGCAAGAAGGAATCATGAAAAAGATATGCAATGTAATAATGGCTAAAAAATCCCCAAATGAATGAAAATCATTAATGGCTGAATATTTTTTGAATATATAAAAAAGTGAATGTACACATCAAATGGGCTTACTAAAACCAAGTGAGATAAATCCAAAGAAATCCACTCCAGACGCATCAAAGTATGACGCTAAAAGCTGAAGACAAAGAGAACATCTTCAAAGCAGCAACAGAAAAATGACTTATCATATACAATTGAATTTCAATAAGATTAACATCTGACTTTTCATTAGAAACAAAGGATGTACAGAAGGCAATGATATATTATACCAAATGCTCAAAAAAAGCAAAACAATATATAAAATTCCACTGTTTTATAATTTTATAAAAATCAGGTCAAATAAATATACTCCAAGACCAAAAAAAAATTAAGAGAATTTTGTGTCTGTGAATAGATCACCTTACAAAAAATACTAAAGAAATTAACTTAAACTGAAAGCAAGTAACATCAATTCATCATTCAAATCCTAACAACAGCAAAAAAGAACACCAATAATGGAAATTATATGGTTGTAAGAGACAACAAAATGAATAGTTTTCCTTCTTGTTTTTCTTAACAATTTAAAGTAAATTATAAAA
Source organism: Glis glis (assembly GCA_004027185.1). Taxonomy (NCBI): domain Eukaryota; kingdom Metazoa; phylum Chordata; class Mammalia; order Rodentia; family Gliridae; genus Glis; species Glis glis. The sequence goes on from PVJS01054355.1 coordinate 11,660, forward strand.
AACAATATGAATATAAGTTTTTTACTGGGCCTATAACATAGAGAAATGAGATAATTTTTTCAATAACTGCCCAAAGGAAGGATTGAAAGGAAACCTGTATTAAAGTACAGAAATAATATCAGGAAGTGATTTGAATCAAAAAAAATTGAGAAAGTCAGATAAATAATAATAAAAAAGTTAATATAGCAATCAATAATGAAAATTTTCATTTTAAACACTGAAAAATACAACAGACTTAACCCAAAACAAGTAGAAAAACAGGCACACTAAAGATAAAAGTGAAAATAAATCAAATAGAGAAAATCAAATAAACTAAAAGTTACTTCTTTGAAATGATCAACAAAATTAGCTAACCTTTAAGGTTACATTTACTAACAAAAAAGAAAGATTCAAATTACTTAAATAAAAAATGAAACCAGGCATGGTGGCACACGCTTGTAATCCCAGTACTTGGGAGGCTGAGACAGGAGGATCACAGGTTCGTGGCCAGCCACAGCTACTTAGTGAGGCCCTCTGCAATTTAGTGAGACCCTGTTTCAAAATAAAGAATAAAAAATAGGGCTGGGGGTATAACTCAGAGGTAGAATGCCCCTGGGTTCAAGCCCCCAGTACCGCAAAAAAAAAAAAAGAAAATTTGAATAGACTTAGAACCAGTGGAGATTAAATAATAAGACAAAATAAAACTACCCTCAAACAAAAAACCCAGTCCCAAATGACTTCACTGCTGAATTTTGCCAAACTTTAAATTGAAATTAATACCAATTTACAAACTGAGAAAGAGCCACAGACCTAAGTTTGGGGGAAAAATACAATGTTTTAGATAAAAATGGGCAAAAATCATAGTGGCTTTTGTTTTAGCAGTGATTTCTTAGATATAACACCAAACACACAAACACCAAAAAAACAAAATAAATAAATAAGACTTGCTCAAAAAAAAAAACAAAACAGAAATTGTGCTTCTAAAGACATCATCCAGGAAGCAAAATAACACCCCACAGGATGGGAGGCAATATTTGTAAACCATACAACTGATAGAGGAATACACAAATAATTATTATGAAAATAACAAAAAAACACAAGAAAATTTTACGATGAGGGAAACATGAATAAACATTTCTCCAGATAAAAATATGCGAATAGAAGGAGGCCCACCTTGATTAGACAGCAAGGAAATGCTCATGCAAAACACAGTGAGAAACCACTGCACACTTGCTAGACTATCTATAATAAAAAGGCATACATTAGCCGGTCGTGGTGGCGCACACTTGTAATCCCAGTACTTTGGGAGGCGGAGACCGGAGGATCCGGGTTCGCGGCCAGCCTCAGCTCT
>PVJS01054356.1:0-12989 GCA_004027185.1 Glis glis
AGGGCCTCGCTAAGGAGAGAGAGAGAGAGAGAGAGAGACAGGGAGAGAGAGAGCGAGAGAGCAAGAGAGCTGAGGCTGGCCGCGAACCCGGATCCTCCAGTCTCTGCCTCCCAAAGTACTGGGATTACAAGCGTGCACCACCACGCCCGGCTCTATCTTTTTTTTTTTTTTTTGAAACAGGGTCTAAGTTGCTGAGGGTCTCGCTAAGTTGCTGACGTTGGCGGTGAACCTGCAATCCTCCTGTCTCAGTCTCCCAAGTACTGGGATTACAGGTGTGTGCCACCAAAAACACTCAAATTCTTACGGAATGAAGAGGTGATAACGAAATTGGTATATTTCCCTGAGTCATTTATTGGCACTAATTTTGCCACCTAATCATGGTACCCCTGAAGCTTAGGGTATCATATCCACCTCTCCTTCATGAGGATCTAAGATCCCAGATTAATTCATCCACTCAAAAATATTCACAAAACTCCAGTTATGGACCAAGAACTGTGCTATGGTCCTGCGGAAAGAAAGGCATATGAGCTACAATCCGTATTCTCAAGGGGCTCAATTTAGTCAGAGAGGCAAACAGACAGGTCATTACAACATAGAATGATGTATGCTAAAAATCACGGAACCCACAGTTGAAGGAGGCTGGTGGAATTTCTGAAGGAATCTTACTTGCAATAACTATCAAGTACTACAATGACCACAAGACAGACCCTGCCTAATCAACACTGTTTTGAAATGCCCAAGACCATGATTGTATGTCTCCTGGATCTAGGTCATATTTAAGCTAGAGCTAAGACTCCCACACCCACACACCAAAAAAAAAGTAGCCTGAAGCTTTGTTTATCCCCCAAATATCCAGTTGCTTCTTGCTCCTGATTTGCAAGGGAGTTTCAGTCAAAGGTCTTCAATGCAGAGGTGGAAATTGATTGGTTACCCCAAAGATTCTGTCAAACTGCTGTGATGAAAGGGTCCTCCTGGCACAGAATGAGTGCTGCTTATCATCTTCTATCTACTATCAAAATAATTGCAGAGTGCACAGGCTTGTTATTAAGAACTGGGCAGCACCATAAAAAGCATGTGGTTGGAGAACACCTGCATTGGCAAGGCAAAGATGAGCTGACTCAATTCTTTTCTCCATCTCTCATTCGGGATGAGATATTAAGAGGAAATGAAAAGAACACATTGGCAAAAATTGGAGATCATTCTCCAGCGGGGGAAAAATAGCTCTAAATGGAGCTCAATTGGGCACAACTGTGAGTGTCATCTAATTATACTTTTACATACCCCTTCCTTCACCCATGAAACATGGCAGGGGTGAAATCATGTCATCTGGAAATTTTCACCCCCCACGATTACCCCCACATGTCAATTCGAATTTTTTAAATTCCAATCCAGAGCTCTTTGAAGGATAATGATGGAATGAGACCCTGCCAGGCACACAGGACGGGATGTGGTGTGCCATGACTTGAACAGATGGCTCGGATAGAAGCCACCAATTCAGAGTGACAGCCCGAGATTAAACTGCTCCCTTGAAACCTTCAGCAGTGTTGTGGCCCAGTCCTAGCTGGATGCTCTAGTAACACTAGAGTCTTGGGTCTACATAAGCTCCCTCAGGGAGTTTCGTAAATAATGAATAAAATTCAAACTGGAAGGGGGCACAGGGCCACTCCCAAATCTAGTGGCATTGAAGAATCACTCTAGAGCTTTGAAAATGACAACAAAATAGTTCAAACATACAGAAATGTAATAGATGAAAACATCCAAGTGCCCAACACAGATAACTCATGAATTTTGTCATTTTTCTATGTTTTATCTGTATTTTTACATTAAAAAGTGTAATGTACATTTTGACCATGTTTTTATCCCTCCCCAGTCTTATTTCTTGTTTTTCCCCAAAGACAACCATTATTATTAAGATGGTTTGTTCCATTCCCAATGTATTTTTACATTTTTAGTATATATGTGTGTCCATAAATGTTATATTGCTTGGTATAATTTTAAATATGCATGAATTATATAGTACTATACATATCATTTGGTAATTGGGATTTCTCACTCAACATTTTATTCTAGATATGTCCATATTGGTATATGAAGATGCATTTCAGCCGGTAATCCCAGTACTTGGGAGGCTGAGACAGGATTGCAGGTTAAAGGCCAACTTCAGCAATATAGCAACGCTCTCAGCAACTTAGTGAGACCCTGTTTCAAAATAAAAAATAGGGCTGAGGGTGTAGCTCAGCAGTAGAATTCGCCTGGATTCCATCCCCAGTACAAAAAAAAAATCCATTTTATTCATTATAATTGCAGTGGGCATAGTTATCATTATAATTTTGAATTATTTCTTTCACTCTGCATTTTACACACACACACACACACACACACACACACACACACACAAACACAAACACTTTACATTTTTTTAAGCCGGGCATGGTGGTGCATGCTTATAATCTCAGTAGTTGGGAGGCTGAGACAGGAGGATCACAGGTTTGAGGACAGCCTCAGCAAGTAGTGAGACTTTCAACCTATCAAGACCCTGTTTCACAAATAAAAATAAAATAAGGCTGGGGGTGTGCCCCTGAGTTCAATCCCCAATACCAAAAATAAATTTTTTTCAATTTTCCTCAGTAGTTTAAAAATAATAATGTGGCTTTATCACTTTTGTAAAAATTATATGAACTCTCATAAACTTTTTATACTTTAAAAATTTTTAAATTTAAAATTTCAATTTAGAGGGTTTTTTTGAGTTTTTGCCTTTGAATAGGGAATTTTAATCTATTTAAATTTGCCATGAGGAGCCAGGCATGGTGGTGCACGCCTGTAATCCCAGTACTTGGGAAACTGAGACAGAAGGATGGCAGGTTTGAGGACAGCCTCAGCAAGTAGTAAAACTCTCAACAACCTAGTGAGACCCCATTTCAAAACAAAAAATAAAATTGGTCTGGGGATATAGCTTGGAGGTAGAATGCCTCTGGATTCAATTCCCAGTACCAATAAATAAATAAGTAAAATTAATTAAATAATTTGTCATAAACACTAATATAATTAACATCAAATTGTATTTTTTCTATTTACTATGTTTTTCCCTTTCCTATTTTTCTCTTTTTCTGTCTTCTATAGTTTCAATGGGATTTTCTTTATTTCTTTTTTTTCCATGCACTGATTTAGAAGTCATGCTTTCTATTTTCATTTTCTCAGCAATTACTCTTAAATTCTCAATGTACATACTTAATCAAAAATATCCAAATGTAATCACTATCAGAATCCATCTCACAAATAATACAATAGACTGTTTTTTAATTCCCAATTCCCAATCCTCTTCTATGTGTTATGAGAAAAATTAAATGTTTCTGGAGTAGTTACTACATGGTCAAATTTGGATAGGAATTGAGGATATGATGTTGAAGAATCAGGCATCCTGCCCACAGACACTTAGAGTCTAGTGAGGGAGAAAGAAGATTGAGTTACTACAAAAATGAATGTGTAAATATATATTGTGAAAAGCCTACAAACAAAAACAATAGGATGTACAACAAAGGGATCTGGATTACTCTAGAATATTCTAGAAGGCTTCCCTCAGGAAGCACTATTTGAGCCAAAGGAAAAGTTGAAAGAAATGAGGCAAGAAGATAGAAAAGAGAGTTTACTGGAAGGAGTAACCAACTCAAAGCTCTCCAGGCAGGAAGGAGCCTTTAAGGAGATGAACACAGACGGTGTTGCTAGAGGCCCAAAGCAAGGAGCAGAGGGACCACAGATGAGGCTGCTAAGGGGAAAGGGAGAAGCAGCAGGCGGTTTTAGGCCTAGAACAAGACACCGGGGAGGACGGTTGACATGTTGACACATGTCCCAGCCCTTGGCAGGGCGCCTGAGAAATAATGTCTCCATAAGTGTTTGCAAAAGGATTAATAAACCATGAACAAATATAAAATCGACTCTGAGTCCAAGACCATGCAAGGCTGAATTATAATCTCTGTTTGAGGAAAATCAATTCTCAAAAACAAATATAGAAACACATTCATATACTCATTCAACAAATATTTGTAAGGCCTGTGCTTCAGAGGAGACACTACAGGGCCCATGGAGAGTTCCCAGAGTCTAATCAATAGCACGGAAATGTTTTTCTGAAATCTGACAATATGTTTCATTTTGTTTCACTTTTTTTCAGGTAAATTTAAACAAAATGAAATTTAATAGTTTTGTTAGTGAGAAACAAGAATACTGGAACTTAATCCTATTTTTCCCAATCTTTTTTTTTTTTTTGCGGTACCGGGGATTGAAACCAGGGGCATTCTACCTCCACGCCACACCCCCGGCCCTATTTTTTTATACTTTATTTTGAAACCGGGTCTCACGAAGTTGCAGAGGGCCTCACTAAGTAGAGAGAGAGAGAGAGAGAGAGAGAGAGACAGGGAGAGAGAGAGAGTGAGAGCTGAGGCTGGCCACAAACCTGGATCCTCCGGTCTCTGCCTCCCAAAGTACTGGGATTACAAGCATGTGCCACCACGCCTGGCTTTCCCAATCATTTTTGCTCTTCTGTCATATTTTCTATTTATACATAAGAGAGACCCAAATTACCATCCATTAAATGTTAATGAAAATTAGTTCCTTCTGGGTCGCAAGAGGTTTTAAGTGATTTGTTACCTTTATCTTTGTATTTTTCTGTATTTGTCATTATATATATAATCATTATATACATATATATAGAGAGAGAGTTTATATAATGTTTTTCAAAAACAATGAAGCCACATTATTATTTTTAAACTATTGAAGAAAAAGACATTAATTTTGGTCATATCTAAGGTAGCCATATAGATTTTTCTCTCATAGACATTGAAAAATAAATTATAGTCCAGACAGATTAGATAACTAAAAATGTCAGAGGTAAACAGAACAACTAAAACAGTCCTTGCAAGGAATTCTGACCATTCATAAAAATCAGAGGTCTAAAAATTATTGATAGGCAGAGCCTGCTCGCTACTCGTGGTTCCCACAATCCCCCATTACAGAGGTGGGTGCCTCACACAGGAACCCAGCACTCTAGTGGCAACTGCTGCAATCTTGAGGTCTTCCTGTTTGGGGACCATGATTTGGCACATGCTAAATCGGAGTCTGTTATGGTTAGATATAGAATGTCCCCTGAAGAGCTTATGTATTTAATGTTTCCACCATGCCCTGAGATCCATAGACCCTGGCCTCACATGGACTGAACTCCAAGATCTCAAAAAAACTGTGAACAAATGAATCTTCCTTTCTCTAAATTATGTGGTCAGTGGTCTTGGATTATAGCCGTGAGAATGTTGACGAGACATAGCCAGGGACAATTGGTCACATCCTTGTATTGCACAGGAATGCTACTACCCAAAAGTATGGGAATAAACAGTTCAGTGTCTGACTAGCTTTCTATTACAATTCTCTTCTTCATCAAGGAATTTCAGGAATGTCCCTTTGAAGGAAGGGTGGGAAGATAGGGCAAGGAACCTCATATAATCCACCTCACATTTTCTATCCGATTCCATCATGATGCAGACACGAGGAAATCCCCAGATGCATAACATGTCTATTCCATTTCTATTGCTAACTTTCAAAAACAGTTATTTTTCCTGTGACATCATCTGTGTAACAAGAAATTTTTTCCATTTATTTAACACCTGTTGTGTGCCTAAAGGATTCCAGAAGCCTGGGGAAACCGAAGATAAAAGACAGCATTAAGCCAGATGCGGTGGGGTGGCGCGCGCCTGTAATCTCATTATTTGAGGTTGAGACAGGAGGACTGCAAGATCTTGGCCAGTCTCAGCAACCTTGTGAGTCCCTCTGCAACTTAGTGAGACCCTGTTTCAAAAATAAAGATAAAATACAGCTAGGGGATATAGTTCAAAGGTAGAATGCCTCTGCATTCGATCCCCAATACTGAGAGAGAGAGAGAGAGAGAAAAAGAGAGAGAGAGAAGGAGAGAGTGCATTATCCCTGACCTCCAAAATCATATAGTCAGGAGGCAGGTTTCCTACTATTTAAAGTCATTAGGAATTTATTATTATACTTTTGATTAAGGATCAGAAAATTCTAGAAGGAAATTCTAGATGCTATTGGAACTATCAACTTAAAGGTAATTTGTGCGGAAACAAGGACTTAGAGGAGGAATTTGGCCTTAAGAAAAAAAAAAAAAGAGGAAGAAGCCTTGTGTGAGTAAGTTTACCGAAAAAACTACAAGAATGTAGGATAGATGGAAATCTAAGTACTCATTCTGAAACTGTCTTCCCAGCAAACGTTGGTCATCAGGTGGGTGGAGAGTTATTCTGGGTGAAAATACACCCTTTGAGTCACTGTTGATGACATGTGGAGAATACATTTGCCAGTAGATACTGTTCTTCCTTGAATCTCTCTTCCTAATGTTTTCAAGGAATTCAAAGAGTCAGTCTGCTCTAGCCATAAAGTGAAATAAAATTGGCCCCATCGACTGGAGCCACTGAGTTTGGGAGGTATATGTTTGGTACTTATGGTGCCCACCGAGGAACAACTCCCCTAAAAGAGATAAAAGAAAATTTTTAAAAAATAGGTCATGAACAATCTTTTAGACCAAATGGGTCCACCTAGGCCTAAGTCAAGAGTCCGGCCTCAAACTTGTGATCCTCCTAGGATTACAGGCATATGCCACCATGCCCAGCTCCACTGTTTTCTTGAATACTTCTGTTTCTACCCACCAGAGATGCTCTCCAGAACCAAGCTTAGCAGCATGACATAATGGGAAGAACACAAACTGTGGAGTCAGAATTCTGGCTGTACTTCCTCGTTTTTGACCTTGGACAAAGTTTTTCAACCTCTCAGAAATACAGTTTCTATATGTATAAAAGGGAGATAAATAATATCAGTCTTCTAATGGGACGTACATGAGAGTTCACTGAGATAGTGTATGTAAAATGACTGGTGCAGAGTCAGCACTCAATTTAGTTACTTTTCCTTTCCACAGAAAGCTTGATAAGTAGGCACCCAAAATTCAGCCTTTTCTACACCTAGTAAAGATTTTCAATGACTTCACTGTAGATCCATCAGTACCAGTCATGCGTTGTCTTATTCTACCTGCCTCTTCAATATACTTTGTGAAGTCAACCCAAGTGTCTTCATGCAGAAAAAGAAATCATAATGGTCCTGGAGAACTGTAACAAGCTTTTAAAATTTGAACTCTATAGAATTATTCCTTAAATCTTCACAGAAAACAGGGTCATTTATTTAAAACTTGTCTAAAGCTGCTCCTTCTCAATACCCTTTTTTATTAGGAGAATTAGAACTTATTAAGGCCATTAGAATAATCAGCTTTCCGCAAACACACCCTGAGGATTGGAGAGGATAACCATTCTAGCATCTCTGTTCATGTTTATTCACAGTTATGGTAATTTTCTGAAGCGAATATTCAATACAGTAAGAAAATATTCTTTACCATGTCAGAATCAGAATCCCTAATGGTTTCACACAAAGAGAGAATCAACTTCTCCTGATAAAAACCGGAACATAATATAATTTCTCTTTCAGATACAATAAATCATAATCATTGTTCCATACCCCTATTTCAGCTCCTCCTTCTTCAAAAATCATAAAATCATAACAATAAATCTTGCAGTTAAAAAGAAAATATTCCACTGACTTAGGGAATTTGATTTTGGATATATGGAGCACTCTAACTAGGTTTTTCAAGCGAGGCCCCTCCGTGATCAAAGGCCCTGAGTGTCAGCAAGTCTCCAGGGTTAAAGACCCACAGGACACTGCAGGGTCGCCTGCAGACAGAGAGGAAAGTAAGTCATCCAGAAAGCACCTGCTAATGAGTTTGGGTTCTCATGGTTGAAAATTCAATCTTTGACCTTTTTTTATAGGCTCAATGGTCCTCTCTGGAGTTCTGGAATTCTGAGGATGGGAAAACATTTAAACATTTTCTTGAATGACATAAGAAACAGTATTTCTGTTGCCCACCCTATCTTCCAAAAACCAAAAGAAAAATAGAGCCTCAGCCTCATTTCCTGAAGGCATATTTAAGGATTGGAACTTGAAAATACTCAAGAAGAGGAAAACTCATGTGCTGTTACCCAGAACAGGCCTTCAGAACTCCTCTTCCTCACAGCCCCACAGAAGAAAAAAAAAGGGAACTAGATCCAGTACTTACAAGGAAAGGGGGTAGGGATCGATCACCTAGAAGAATACACTAGGGACTCTGAACAGGCATCGGGTCCCTCGATGGGAAGAACTACACCTAAACCTACTCATGCCATCATTCATCCATCAATTCACTGGATGCCTCATGACATCTGCTCTATGTCAGCCAATGTGCTGGGGCCCCCAGGGTCTGCTTCAGACAGTCACTGTCTGGGAGAGGGTCAGACTCGTACAGATTAAAGGACAATGTCATGTGTGCCCAAGGTCAGACATCAGCATCTCAGAATTAGGGATGTCTATGGGGACCCAGAAAGGAGGTAACTTCTGAGCTGAGATTTGAAAAAAGAAAAAACGTTCCCTGTGAAGTGAGGGGATGGGGTGTCCATGGAGTGGGAGGAATAATTTCTGCAGAGACACCAGGGCCTGCAATAGGTAGCGCCTGGTCAGAAGGACCAGCAGCCAGCAGGGCAGGGAATGCGGGCTCTGGAATCCACCCTCCCTGCACCACCTGTTTATGACCTTGGAGCATTGTGGGCAAATCACCAATCAGTTGACTATCCCACCTGCACATCAGCACACTAAGAGATTTTAAAATGCAAACCAATGCCTGGGTCCTACTCCAAACCAATTGTATCAGAATTTCTAGGTGTGAGGTTCATTATTTTTAAAAGCATCCCAAGTAGTCCCAAGGTAGTACAAGCCCCAGGGCTCACTGTAGACAGGGTTAATGAAAAGAACTCAGCTCCATGGATCATCACAAGGGTTACATGAGATAATAAATAAAGAGTGTCACAGGAGTGTTAATAAAGACAATGATGGATTATATGGGAGGGATCAAGGGTAGAAATGAGACTGGAAGATAGCCCAGAGCCAGATAATCATCCCAGCTGCCTCCTGCTGCTCCTTCCTTCATGGAAGCCACTGTCTACGCTCGTGCCTGTATTTACTCAGGCAGCCTAGCTCCATCCATCAGGCTTTTTAACCACTTTCTGCATAGGGAGAGGATGAGAGTCCTTGACTCAGACTTTAGGGTTCTAGGGCTGATTGTGTAGGCATTGGTAAGCCTCATGATCAGGGAGAGACGTGATCAGAATTGTGCTCTATCAAGTCATTCTGACTTTAGTGTGGATGATAAGGTTAGAAAGGGAAGTATATGTATGTCACTATCACTATGAACTACATTATGATGAGAGACTATAATGCACCAATAAAAGTATAAAAAAGAAGAAGAAATGGAAGTAATAGAGGCAGGGAAATGATTCTACTCCACAGTAATAAGCGAGAAGAAAAATCAGCTCTTAGAAACCCCAGAGCCTTGGGATCAGGGAGAAGAGCACACTACAACTGGGAGGTTTTCTCATACTACCTGCAAGATTCCACTATGACATAAATGTGTTCTGATGTACAAGTGGTTCTGTCTACATCAATGACCTCTTACCTCTTGTGCAACTTCAGGCCCTCACACTGATATAACATGAAACCTTTTTAATCATGTCTCAAGAAAAGTCCATGAATACACTTTTCATGTGTCCATTATCTTCCAGGAATCTCATTTATACAAAGGCTTCTTTTTTAAATGCTCTTTATTACCATCATCTGCTGAGGGAGTTTGATTTAAATTATTTCCTCTACAGCAGAGTCTCTTTAATTGGTAATTCCTAATTAAACTGTATTTTTCTCATTTCTAACATATTAATACTATTGGAATGGAGAACATGGTGAGCCTCAGAGCGCAAGAAAAAAGGAGTCCACTTCTGCTTGGATGCTGGAGGTGGGGGATGGGCTGGCAGTGGCTGAGGCTCTCCTCTGTCCCACAAGATTTGCCTCTGATGCTTTCATTTACTTCAAGGCTGACAACGACCATCTGAGATGAGGACAAATATGTTTTCTGTCCAAGGTCAAACAGTTGGGAAGCCCTCGCAAACTCAGAGGCTGTACCCTCGTCTCCTCGTGGCTCCTTTATCCTGTTCCATAATACCTTCTAGTGCCACAAGGCCTTTTTACAAGGTTGGAGCCAGGCATGGTGGCAAACACCTGTAATCCCAGTACTTGGGAGGTTGAGATAGGAGGATCGCGGGTTCACGGCCAGCCTCAGCTATTTAGTGAGGCCCTCTGAGACCCTGTTTCAAAAATAAAGAATAAAAAAATAGGACTGGGGGTGTAGCTCGGAGGTAGAATGTCCCTGAGTTCAATCCCCAGTACCAAAAACAAAAACAAAAACAAAAAACAAGGTTGGTGTTTCAGTTGGCCCCAAAACACCTGACTACACAACTTAAAGGAAGGAAGATTTATTTGATCACAGTTCTAGAGATTTCAAGGTTTCAGTTCATGTTAGGCCAGGTTATGGCAGTGGAACTCAGGGCATGGCAACAGATGGCAGAGAAAGAAGAGCACAACGGCTCTGCTCTCACATCACAGAGGCCAGAAGCAAGAGAGATCAAATGAGAGCAAGCACACAAGGGGATTCAAAGACCCAAGTACAGTCCCCAAGGCCACAACCCCAGGGATACACCTCCTCCAGCCACATTCTATTTGCCTAGGTTACCACCCAGTAAATCCATTACAATGAATTTATCCACTGATGAAATTACAGCCCTCATTACTCATCAACTCTGAACATCAATAGCTGAGCTCTTTCAAGGGACATTCTATATCTAAATCATAACAACTCGTCAAGTTTAGTTTTCAAAAAACCATCACCAAATGTTTTATTGGGGGTCCCAAGTATTCAATCTGGGTGTTTATCATTGACATTCATTTTCACAAACTAGAAATAAGTATCCAGTATTAACTTCCCTCTGTGGTCAGACTGAACATGTACATATCCTACACTATGAGATAGGTGCTAGCTTCCCTGTTTTACAAATGGCAACTGTGCCAGTTCCCTCTAGAGAAGTCATGATTGCACAAAGAATAAACTACTCAAGCACCAATTCTTTGTATGCACTTCAAAATTATGATCTGACTCCAGAAAATAAATGTGCAACTAAGTCTTTTCCAGTCTTTAAGTTCAGTTTCTTCTGCCTTAAATGCAATACTGTAATTTATAACAAGAAATATGTATTTTGACCTTCATCCCCAGTTCCTGGCACAAAGCTCATAAAACCCCTGCAACTGCCCGAGCAATAGGAATGCTAGGAGAAACTTTTACTAATATTTGTCTTTTGACCCCAGTTCCTGACACAGAGCTCCTGATCCCTTGGAACATCCTTGGTGACAAAAACACCTTCTGTTATAGTGAGATGGCTCTTGGTGAGTTCTTAATGAGGACTGGTCATCTGAAAGACCAATGCCATGATGAGATGCTTGGAACTTTCAGCCCTACCTCCAATCCCCCAGGAAGGGGAAAGAGGCTAGAGATTGAGTTAATAAGCATGCTTGTCTGAAAAAGCCTCCATAAAGTCCCTGAGCCACAGGTTTGGAGAGCTTCTGTGTTGCTGAACACATGGAGGTCCTGGGAGGGTCCTACAAGGCTGCTTCTCACACCTAGAAGGCACAGAAGTGCCACGCCCCTTCCCTATGCCTTGCCCCATACATCTCTTTCATCTAGCTGTTCCTAAATTGTATACCCCTATAATAAATAACTAAATATAAGTAGTATCTCCCTGAGTTCTGCGAGCCATTCTAACAAATAAACCCAAAGAGGGGGATATAGGAATTTCTGATTTACAGCCAGCCAGTCAGAAGCACAAGTGACAATCTGGACCTGGGATTGGCATCCAAAGGGGCTTGGGGACAGTCTTGCGGACTTAATCCTTTAACCTGTGAGACCGGATGCTATCTCTAGAATTGAGTTGAATTGTAGGAGACAAGCTGGTGTCAGAGAATCCGTTGGTGTGGGGGAAATGCATGCATCTTGGTGACCAGAGTGTTGAAGGTTCAATGTGAGTACAGTTTTCCCTCAGTATCCTGGAATTGGTTCCAGGACCCTCCAAGGATGCCCAAATCCACGGATGCTCAGTGATTTAGAATGACTTCTCTTTCACTCATTCCTGCATGGGGCAGGTTCTTTCAGGTAGAACCTTATATAGAATGGCATAGTATTTGCTTTTAACCTATGCCCATCCTCCCATATACTTTATTTTTATACTTTGTTGTATTATGGGAATACATCTTAGAATCCCATATACTTTAAATCATCTCCAGATTACTTGTAATACCTAATACAATGTGTGCTATGTAAATAGTTGTTATTCTGTATTGTTTAGGAAATAGGCACAAGAAAAAGATCTGTACGTGTTCAGTACAGACACATTTTTTTTCAAATAGGTTGGTTGAATCTGAGAATGTGAAACCAGTGGATATGGAGGGCTATGTGCATAGAGAAGAGAAGCAGTGTGTTTGTTTGTTTGGTTGGTTGGTTGGTTGGTTGGTTGGTTGGTTGTTGCTGTTGGTTTTCATTATACTAGGTAAATTATCTAATCTCCTAAGTCACAAAACTCTACAAGATGATTAAACAAGAAAAGAGGCATGAAAATGCTTAGTAAAGAATAAAGCAAGCTGGTGGCAAACACCTTTAATCCCAGTACTTGGAAGGCTGAGACAGGAGGATCACAAGTTTGAGGCCAGTCTGGGAAACTTAGGGAAACCCTGTTTTAAAGACAAAATAAAAAGGGCTGGGAGTATAGCTCAGTGGTAGAGCACCCCTGGGCTCAATCCCCAGAACCACACACAAAGAAAAAAGAAGGAAGGAAGGAAGAAAGAAAAGAAGGAAAGAAGGAAGAAAGGAAGGAAGGAAGGAAGGATGGAAGGAAGGAAGGAAGGAAGGAAGGCAGGAAGGCAGGCAGGCAGGCAGGCAGGCAGCAGGCAAGCACTCTCCAAATATTAGTGGCTACTTCTTTTTTTTTTTT
>PVJS01054357.1:0-12992 GCA_004027185.1 Glis glis
AAAAAAAAAAAAAAAATTCACAGTGCTTGAAATTACACTCAGATTAACTAATTTTTAATAATGTTATGAATTGTTTTTCCCTAGTGACTTTATAAATTAATTCCACCTTTGTTAACAAAAACAAATATAATTAGTTGCTTGAATATCTGAAGATGATAAACAGCCAGCGTGCAGTCTCAGTTACACCCAGGACCTTCTCAGAATCAACCATAGGGTGCTGGCTTTGAAGAAAAGGAAGTAAAGTGGAACACTCTCATTCTAAATCTCATTTCCCCCAAAGATGTTAAAGGTGGGAAAAGGAGGATAGAGCCATGGAAATAACCACAAGGGACATAGCAGTTCCAGAGAGAATTCAAGTTTGTGCACATTTCCCGATTGTGAATACCTGTGCTGTATGATAAACTGAAGTTTCAGAGTTAACCAGCAGGATTAAAGATAAAGACTACTTTTGAACCCTAGAACAGAGAAGAGTTTAAATCTAGGATACCTATGGTAATGAGCAGTTACTGGGAAACCCCTTCATGCATTTCTCCCAATACTAATCAAGTACAGCTGTACCTTCCTGGAAACTGCACTAGGAAAAAACAAAATATTCTTCTCATGCTCACAAAGTCCAAACATCATACCCTGAACATCAAATGCTGATGTGCCAAAGATCACGGCTGTGCACATGAGCCAAATCGGTGACTCCAAAGACCTGTGGAGTGAGCCACAGTAAAAACCATGCCAGGCTCTTGGTGTGACCACACACAGTTTCTGAAAGCCTGAATCCAGAGAACTTCCTACCACGGAGCTTCACTTTGACCTATGAAAGTAAACAAGTCTTTGCGACTACAAGAAGCAAAAACTAAGCTCAAACAACACTCACCTTGTGGTAGCTAAGAAGAGTTCCAAAAAAAGGCAGAGGTTTTGGCCCAGGAATTCCCAGCTTCTTAAAAAGGCCATGGGTAGAGGTCCCATATCTATAAAGAGAAAGACAAAGCAAGGTTACAGAGATTGTGAGTTTGCATATATTTTGGCTCATGAATAAAAGACAGACACAGGACCTAGGACACTAAAGCCAGGGAGGTGCAGGATAGGCAATAAGTAACAGGAAAAACTCCAACAACTATGATCAAATTCTTTCACAAGCACCTTTCTACCTCCACTGAGAAACCTCCAAAAATTCACAATGTCTGGCTAAAAGCAGCTGAGGTCTTTATGCTCCTAATATTAATCTGAATAATTGATAAAATCCTCAAAATTATGTATTCTTAAGAGAGTCTGCAATTTTTGAAGGGCATTTCTTTGATTATGGCACATTAGGAAATTGACTCTTTCACAAAGTGGGGATTTGCATTCTGGATTAGAAGGGGGATTTTTTTCTTCTACTCCAGTGATGGTATTTTGCATAACTGTACCTACTCAAGGATATAGGGTCATGAAGACACCACTGTATTTTGCTTTTGTAGGTTGTATCAAGAATTTTGTCTTTCTTTCTTTTCTTTTAAGGCATGTATCTGTATTAGGATATAGCTATTCTTTAATTTGCCTTCCCAGAAAGACCTGGGGGATGGTCACCGTGTTCTTTTTTCCATTGAATGACAATTGCATTCAAGGATCCCATTGGCTTCAGAGAAACTATAATACATTTCAAAAACACCCAAATCTCTGTTGCCAGATAATCTGGCTTATTTGAGCTACACAGAAGGATGATTTCCCATAAATTCCTTGAGTAACACTGCTGAGGACTGAATGATTCTGGAGTCATATCTAGTCCATTCATCTCCTCCCTGAACGGGTTCCTCAAACAGGTGATATCACCTTCCAGGCATACTCTTCTTTATCTAGATGGTCAGTCATATAGAAGTGTGTTCCCTGCCTCTGTCTTCAACTATCTTTGTCCAACAACCCATTAAGGCTGGTGTTTCCTAAGGCAGATCTACATGATCACATCTTTGATGTGTCATGCCCTGATCACCAGAGTTGTAGGTTCTGGATGCTGCAAACCTCCATGCTCCAGTGTGCCTAACAAATGGCTGACTAGGGAAAGAAGAGAGACTGAGGGAAGAGGCTGACAATAGCCATGTTTAGCATGTAGCTGCTATTCCCACAAGCTGACCCCATAGTGGCAAATGGGAAAGTATGGCTGAAAATACAGTACATATAAGTGGTTTGACATTCCCCAACAGTGCTTTCAACTACAAGAGAGGAGACTGCCAAAGTTCAGGTTCTTTCCTTTTTATGGCAATTTATGCATTATGAAATTTCAAATAAGAAACATAACATGTTCCACAATTGAATTAACACCTTGTTTCTTCTTCTCTAGAGGTATGTTTTAAGGCAGTATAGTTTGCAATATTTTATACAAATCCAGTATAACTCATAAATGTCATAAAATGAAACTAAAAATTTCATGACAGCAATAGTTTAAAGATCTTCAGGGGCACCTCAGCAAGGCCAAGCTAGGAATGAGATTCCACCCCAGGATTGCTGCCAGATAGTCTCTGCTCTAAAACATCATCATTTAGAGGTAAATAGTTCTGCATATTGCTGGGTAGAGAAATTGAGTTTTAGGATGGGAAGCCAATGTAAAGGTCATGGAAAGGAGAGAAGATTGGAGTGATACTCCCATGAAGTGTGGGAAGCAGCAAGGAGCCTTGTGTGAACTTTGCTGAGGGTGGGTAGAAGGAGAGTTTGAAATATCCACATTCAAAGGACATAAACCTTCCACACATCTATTCAGGTAGAGAGAACAGACAAGGCAAAAATACTGAGGCAAAGACCCAAACAATCTGGTTGCCCCATAATTCCCAAGGTTAGGGAAGAGAATGAGGTTCCCAATGCACATGGTGGCCAGTTGTTTGTAATCTGCATCTGCTGAAATCTGATGCATGTCTTTAGGTCCAAACAGCATAAACCAGATCATACCCAGAAAAAAACCTTGTCAGTTACTCTCTTAGGCACAGTATCAGGTGTTAGGTAGGGGTGAGAGGGTGAGCTCAAGCAGTCTGCATAAGATCAACAGGATCTTAAGGGTGTGTAGCCACTTCCACTCCAGTATGTGTTTTGATCTACTAATCAGATGACAGAAAAGAATCCTGGTGTGTACCCCAACTCCTGGGTTAGAGGAATGGAGCCTGGTCAGTTACTCACAGGTAGAAGAGCACCAAGCTGATAGCCAGGAGAAGCCAGGTTTCCATGGAAAAGTTGGGAAACTGGTCCATCACTACTTTCCTTCAATAATTCTCTCCTCCGAGTTTTCCTTTCAGCAGAGTGTGCTGAGCTTTACAGGGCGCTGCCTGTAGAGTGTCTCCTACCTGCCCAGCTGTGATCCAGTGAGGGAAGCCTGGAAGCTTTATGGTCTGGGAAAGGAGGTGGTGCCAGGGCTGCGACCAATAGAAGGGCCACCTGGATATCATCCAGAATTGGAGGAGTTGGGCACTCTCTGATCCTTGGCAATGATTCATGTACACCCCTACTTTGACCTTCATTGAATACATACTTCTTTGCTAAATCAATAAATAACTCTATCAGTGGTATCATAAAGCCAAAGACTATTTCATACTTATCAGAAACTCAACAGAAGCTGTTCTCTTTAAATTTCCTCTAACTTGTGTTTGTCTTATGGCTCCCCTCATTCACAAATACTTGAATTTTATCTCATAAACTACATCTACACTTCTTTAACCATGCAGGTTCCTCACTCTAAAATAACCCTGTGCACTGTGGAAGACTGTAAATACTAGTTCAAAATTCAGATCACACCAAAACAAGTAGTCTTTCCTCACCAATAGCCTCCAACAAATAAAACCATTTCCTCCTCTGGGCAACTTCTATCCACAGCACACATTTACAGAGTGAACTCTCTATTCTCTGTCTCTATTGGTGGTTTCCATACTGATATCCCTCAATGGATTGTGGGACTCTCAAAAAATAGTTTCCCAATACATAGTATCTACAGGCATGTTCAACACAAACCTTTTCAGAGAAATAATTTCAGAGAAATTTCCAAACATAGAAAAAGATTTAGCCATTCACATACAGGAGACATATAGAACACCGTTAAGACAGGACCAAAGAAGGACCTCCCCACACCACATAATAATTAAAATGACTACCATAAAGGCCAAATAAAGAATCTTAAAAGCAGGAAGAACAAAAGAGTAGGTGACATACAGGGCAAAACAATAAAAATCACTCGAAACTTCTCATTCCACGTCTGGAATGACAGGAGGGATTGGTATGAAGCACTCCAGGCCCTGGAAGAAAATAACTTACAACCAATACTGAAATATTCAGCAAAGTTATCATTCAAAATAGATGGAGAAATAAAAATGTTCCAAGATAAGCAAACACTTAAAGAATTAATGAAGACCAAGCCAAGACTAGAGAAAATCCTAAAATAAATAAAACATAAAGAACAAACATGCAAATTTCAGGACCAAAGAAGAGGCGAACTCCACCAGGTGGCCAAATAAACAAGGAGAGTTGTCACTACATCAAACAGAAAATAGAACTTAAAATATAGGAAACAAAAATGATATATGAATAATAACATTGAATGTTAAAGGACTCAACTCCCCAAATAAAATAAATAGACTAGCAATGCGGATTAAAAACATAATCCAACTATATGCTCCTTACAAGAAAATCATCTTCTAGCCAAACATACTCATTCGCTAAAGGTAAAAAGTTGGAAAAAGATATACCATGCAAACGGAGATTGAAAACAAGCAGGGGTAGCAACACTTATGTCTGAAAACACAAACTTTAAGCTAAAACACATCAGAAAAGACAAAGCAGGACACTTCTTACTAATAAAAGGAACAATCCAACAAGAAGATATAACGATAGTAAATATTTATGCCTTAAATGTGGGCACACCCACATTTGTAAAACACAGTCTTCAGGAGATCAGGTCTCAAATTGACCCAAATACAATAATATTGGGAGACTTCAACACACCACTCATGCCACTAGATTGACCCTCCAGACAAAAGGTGAATACGGACTCTGAAGACCTAAAGAAAACTATAGACCAAATGGATCTCTTAGACATATACAGAATATTTCAACCAGCAACAGCTGAGTACACATTCTTCTCAGCTGCATAAAGAACATTCTTCAAAATAGACCACATCCTGGGCCACAAAACAAGCACCAGCAAATTCAAAACATGTAATATAATTCCCTACATCTTCTCAGACCACAATGGAATGAAAGTAGAAATTAACAACAAGAAGACCAAAAGTAAACACATAAGTATATGGAGACTGAATGATACACTCTTGAATGAGGACTTGACCAGAAAAGAAATAAGGGGAGAAATAAAAATATTCCTGGAATTAAACGAAAATAGAGACATGATGTAGCAAAATCTATGGGACATGTTGAAGGCAGTGTTAAGAGGAAAATTTATAGCACTGAGTGCCCACATAAGAAAAACAGAAAGTCACCAAATAAACAACCTAAGGACACACCTCAAGGACCTAGAAAAACAGGAACAGTCAAAGCCCAAAGCCAGAAGAAGGCAGGAGATTATTAAAATCAGAGCAGAAATCAATGAAATAGAGAATAAAGAAACAATACAAAGGATCAAAAAAAAAACAAGGAGATGGTTCTTTGAAAAGATTAACAAAATTGACAAACAACTAGCTAACCTAACCAAGAGAAGGATAAAATCAACCCAAATTACAAAAATCAGAAATGAAAAAGGAGACATCACTACAGGTAGTGTGGAGAAATCCAGAGGATCATCGGAAACTACTTTCAAAACATATTCCAATAAACTGGAAAGCATGGAAGAAATCGAGAGCTTTCTAGACACATACAGCCTACCTAAATTGAACAGAGAAGATATAGAAAAGTTGAATCAACCAATAGCAAGCACAGAGATAGAAACATCAATAAAAAGTCTCCCATCAAAGAAAACCCCAGGGCCAGACAATTTTCCAGTTGAATCCTACAAACCCTTTACAGAAGAACTAAACCCAATACTTTACAAGTTATTCTGTGAAATTGAAAGAGATGGAATTTTTCCAAATTCCTTCTATGAGGCCAGCATCACAATAGTACCAAAGCCAAATAAAGATACCTCAAGAAAAGAAAAC
Organism: Glis glis; assembly: GCA_004027185.1. NCBI lineage: Eukaryota > Metazoa > Chordata > Mammalia > Rodentia > Gliridae > Glis > Glis glis. Next base: position 6,093 of record PVJS01054357.1, read on the forward strand.
GACAGACCAATATCACTGATGAACATAGATGCAAAAATTCTAAACAAAAAGGTGACCTAACTGATGGAGTTGGGAGGGAAGTGCAGGGAAACACGCTATAGCACATGATGTACATACACAAACCTATAAGACTCAATCACTATCCAGAGAATGAAAGGGAGGGAAGGGGGAGGGAATAGGGTGGGATTGAAGGGAGGGCTAAATGTGCAATGTGTGCATGTATGATGTTCATACCCTGACATATACCAAAATGTATAATAACAATGCACCAATAAATGAACATAAAAAATACTAGCCATGTGCATTCAAAATTATATTAGGAAAATTGTACACCATGAAAATTGTACACCATGCTTTTCATTCCAGAAAAGCAAGGCTGGTTCAACATATGCCAAACAATACATGTTATACACCACATAAAGCGAACTAAAAACAAGAGTCAAATGATCATTTCAATAGATGCTGAAAAAGCATTTGACAAAATCCAACACCCATTCAGGTTAAAACCTCTACAGAAAATAGGAATAAAAGGAACATACCTCAACATCATTAAGTCAATATAAATCAAACTCAAAGCCAACATCATGTTGAACAGGGAAATATTGCGGGAATTCCCCTTAAAATCAGGAACAAGTCAAGGATGCCCACTATCACCACTCCTTTTCAATACAGTCCTTGAGACACTTGCCAGAGCAATAAGACAAGGGAAGGATATCAAAGGAATTCATATAGGAAAAGAAGAATTAAAATTATCTCTATTTGCAGATGATATGATCCTATATCTAGAAGACCCAAGAAACTTAACCAAAAGTCTATTAGAACTGATTAACAAATTCAGCAAAGTAATGGGACACAAGATCAACCTTAAAAAATCAGCAGCTTTCATAATGCCAACCATGAATCCATTGAGAAGGAAATCCAGAAAACAATCCCATTCACAATAACTTCAAAACAAATCAAATACCTAGGAATAAGCCTAACCAAAGAGGTAAAATGCTTCTACAATGAAAATTAATGAAAACTGAAGAAAGAAATTGAACTTAGAAGATGGAAAGATTTTCCTTGCTCTTGGATAGGCAGAATAAATATTATCAAAATCGCCATTCTGCCAAAAATGATCTACAGAGTCAATTCAATCACTACCAAATACCAATATCATTTTTCACAGATGTAGAAAAAAATCAGTCATTAATTTCATATGGAGAAACAAAAGATCCAGAATAGCCAAAGCAATTCTGAGCAACATGAACCATGCAGGAGGTTTAACAATCCCTGACTTCAAATTATACTACATAGCTATAGTAATAAAATCAGCATGGTGTTGGCACAAAAACAGACAGAGAAAAATGGAACAGAATAGAAAATATGGAAACAAATCCACAAACATATAGCCAATTGATTTTTGACAAAGGTGCCAGACACATACTTTGGAGAAAGAAAAGTCTTTTCAACAAATGGTATTGGGAAAACTGGTTATCTACCCGTAGAAAAATGAAACTAAATTCTTACCTCTCACCCTGCACAAGAGTCAACTCGAGATGGATCAAAGACCTAGAAGTTAGACCAGAGACTGTGAAATTACTAGCAGAGGATAGAGGTTCAAAATCCAACATATGGGCACAGGTAGAAACTTCCTCAACAAGAACTACAAAGCCCAGGAAATGAACACAAGAATTAATAAATGGGATAGCATTAAACTAAAAAGTTTCTGCACATCAAAGGAAACCATCAAGAGTCTAAAGAGAAATCCTACAGAATGGGAGAGGAACTTTGCCAGCTATCCCTCAGACAGAGGACTAATATCTAGGATATACAAAGAACTTAAAAGACTTTACAAATTTAAAAAACAAATAACCCTTGAGCCGGGCGTGGTGGCACACGCTTGTAATCCCAGTACTTTGGGAGGCGGAGACCGAAGGATCCGGGTTCGCGGCCAGCCTCAGCTCTCTTGCTCTCTCTCTCTCTCTCTCTCTCTCTCCCTCTCTCTCTCTCCTTAGTGAGGCCCTCCGCAACTTCGTGAGACCCGGTTTCAAAATAAAGTATAAAAAATAGGGCCGGGGGCGTAGCACGGAGGTAGAATGCCCCTGCGTTCAATCCCCGGTACCGCAAAAAATAAAAAAAAATAAAAAAAATAACCCTATCAAGCAGTGGGTAACCCAATTGAATAGACACTTCAAGAAAGAAAATATACAAAGGGCCAATAGATACATTAAAAAATGTTCAACATTATTAGCAATTAGGGAAATGCAAATAAAAACTATTCTGAGATTTCATTTAACCCCAATCAGAATGGAAATCATTAAGAAGTCAAACAACAATAAATGTTGGTGAGGATGTGGGGAAGTAGAAACACTTCTGCACTGTTGGTGGGAGTGCAAACTAGTTCAACCACTATGGAGATCAGTGTGGAGATCCCTCAGAAAACTGGGAATGGATCCACCATATGACCCATCTATACCACTACTGGGTATCATTCCAGAGAGATTGAAACCAGAAAACTACAGTAATATATGCATACCCATGTTCATAGCAGCACAATTCACAATAGCCAAATTATGGAACCAACCTAGGTGTCTATCAACAGACGAATGGATTACAAAATTATGGGAAATACACACAATGGAATTCTACTCAGCAATAAAGAACAAAATAATATATTTTACAAGAAAATGGAAGGGCCTGGAGAACATTATATTAAGTGAGATTAGCCAATAACAGAAGGAGAAGGGTCCTATGTTTTTTCTAATGTGTTCAAGCTAGGAGTACTGGGGATACAAAAGGGACTCTGTACAATGGTGGAGAAGCCTCAGAGGTGCCAGGGAAGTGGTCTAAGAGAACGGAAAGGGAAAGAGTGAAGTTCATCAATAGAATTACTACCAGAAGTGATTACAAAAAATCTCCTGATAATATATTTTACACTGATTTCAATGTAAGTTCAGTTGCAGAATAAAACCTCTACCCCTTTGTAATTCTTCACCATCCTTTTATGTGACCGTTTTCACAAATTACATGTTCACAAATTGTGTACCCATTAAGATGGACTCATCTTTATTTTTAACCATTAGTCCTTTACATCATATAAAGATGAAAAAGTGGAGCTATAAACCAATATTGTAACTATAAAGGTTTTAAATATTTTATATATTTAATTTTACCAAAGAAATTTATATTTTATATAGTTTGATATTACTCTTTAGCAAAAAAAAAAAAAATGTGTTCTTCTGACGCAGCATAGCCCATTGCAGTAGTAACATAGTAATTCACCTGGGGTGAGCCAAATTCCTATTCTCCATTTATCTGAACTTGTCTGATTATAATGTGAACTTCCTAAGATTCATGTGATCAGCTGAGGTTGTTGTTTAATATTTAATGAGGATTATGCCAACAGGATGGTATCATAGGAAAATAGACACATGTCATCAATACTAAGTCTATTTGGATTTCAACTAGAGGCCATGATTTTAACACATGAACCTTTGGAGTCCAAACCATTCCAAAGCACAACAGTACTTTTTCAATGTGTTATAATATATTTTTTTTTGCGGTACCGGGGATTGTTCTACCTCCGCGCTACGCCCCCGGCCCTATTTTTTATACTTTATTTTGAAACCAGGTGTCACGAAGTTGCGGAGGGCCTCACTAGGTGGAGAGAGAGAGAGAGAGAGAGAGAGAGAGAGAGAGAGCGCTGAGGCTGGCCACGAACCCGGATCCTCCGGTCACCGCCTCCCAAAGTACTGGGATTACAAGCGTGCACCACCACGCCTGGCTCTCAATGTGTCCAAGGAGTTTTCCTTTGCTGAATTATTCCCGAGTTTGTACTCCCTGGAAAGGGTTACTGAATGGCTTTCTATGGAGATGTTGGTATGTACTTGGAACATGGTGGTTCTGTTCTTGAGTGAACCAAACTTCTCAACACTTATAAGGCTGACCTCCTGAAGGACTAATAGGAGCTGCATCTGCAGAAAATTGTTCTGTTTTCTGGGAGACATGAGATCTGAAGAATGCTGAAGAGCCCACTCATTTGGAGTGAAGAAAAGAATTGTCCACATAGGAGAATGGGGTCTTCTGAGGACTAGACTCTCCTAGAATCAATACAATCGGTGTGAAGAGTTTGAAGCATCAGTAGTATCGGGCATATATTTCATAGCATTCTAGAAATTTGACTTATTAAACCATTATCAGTAAAACAAGTACTATGTTGTAACAATGTTTCTCTGTTAAGGATAAAAAGGTAAATATGTAGATTGCTGATTGTTCTTAAGGAGGACAAATTCTAGTGGGCAGAGACACGGCCAAAAAGAAGTCATACAAGTTTAGTAATTATGCATTTTTATTAATTTCCAAGAAGGAAATGAATGTGGTAAAGATCAAAAGGAATGAGTTGATCTAGTTGGCCAGGAAGGTCAGAGAAGCCCTCTTAGAGGAGATGGTATTTTAACTGAGATATTAAGAATTAGACCTCAGCCCCATGATCAATCAGGGGAAGACTTCCCAGATGGTAAAATCATCAAGGTAAAGGTGCTGAGAAAGAGCAGGGCTTGTCTTTTTCTTTGATGAGTGACAGAAGACCTATGTGCTGGAAGGTTCTGAGTGAGTAAGGAGTTGAGCCTGGAGAGTGGGTAGGACCTCAGTGACCAATGTCAAGTCTGACTCAATCATGTACATTACATGTATTATTAACTGCATTGGTAATCATCCTCTTTCTCTGCCCCCTTTAGGATATACCCACAGGGTGCTCAACTTGGGGAAATGTGTCAAGTCTATTTCCTTCCCAGAAAAAGGGGAGAAGAATGAGAAGAGATTCATGTTTGGGGATTTCAAGGCTCTAAGGGGATGGGCAAAGGTGCAGCTTGGTGCCCACATAGTCGAGCAGACAATTCCAACCCCATATAGTGTCTAGGATATTATGGCCCTAAACACTTGTGAACCTGCAGCTCCTCACAAAGTATGTGGTAGGAGGAACTGTTTAATTGTAAATGATAAAGGGTCAATTGTCCACCGTCAGCAGTGGACTTCTGACCCCCTAATTCTTTTCAACTCAAATTTGAACTTCTTTATTCACTTTCTGGCACAAGAAAATACATTATGCAATTTGATGTTACTCTATAACTGATCGATTAGTGGAAATTTTTCATATGAAGTGAACATTTTTGAAGAGTCTGCAAAGTGTGAGACATTAAGATGGTACCATATTCTCTCTACAAATGTACCATAGTGTTATGATTTGGATATAAAATGTCCCCCAAAAAGGCTCAGGTCTTGGCAATGCAGCAAGTTTCAGAGGTGGGACATGGCTGCAGGAGGTATGTCACTGAATTTGTAGCCTTGAGTCTTTCCCTCAACACACCCTATCGCCATTGAGCCCACCAACCAAGCATGGAAGCTTTGAAACCGTAAACACATTTTTTCTCTTAGCTATTTTTTTTTGTATAGAGAGGAATGAACCCAGGAGCAATCTAACTCTGAGTTACACCCCCAGCCCGATTTTATTTTTATTTTGAAACAGGGTCTTCCTAGGTTGATAAGAGTCTCACTGCTTGCCATGACTGTCCTCAAACCTGTGATCCTCCTGTCTCAGCCTCCCAAGTATTAGTATTAGAAGCTTGCACCACCACACCCAGCTTCTAAGTTGTTCTTGACAGGTGTTTTGGTCACAGCAAAAAAAGCTAACTAAACAGAAATTGGTACTAATAGTTATATACTTGCTGTTTCTCTCCTGACCATATATTTCAGACTATTTTGGATCTGTTTTGTGGGAGGAGTTGGAATTGCAGCCTAGCAAAAGCATAAAAGGTTGTATGTCAAACTCAGTGGGTGATTCTGTGGGCATTCTGAAAGCCAGGTTGTCAACAGGAATACATGTTGTTTAGAAAGTGCTCACAAACTTTCAGGTCCAAGAAGGTTTCCATGGAGATTTTGACTAGAGGCAATTCATGTTATACTCTGGCAAAGTACTTGTTTGAATTTTTCCCATGTCTTTAGACTTTTAGTGCTGTAAAATTCCAATGTCGTGGACTAATTAATCTGGGGGAGGAAATTTCACAGCGGCATAACATTCAGTCAGTGGAATGGTTATTGCTAACAGCTTTTATCTAGGTTTAATGTGAGAATCAGAAATAGAAAGCAGAAGAGAAATATTTCAAAAACTTGAAGTGTGCCAGGCGTGGTGGTGCACAATTGTAATCCCAGTACTTTGGGAGGTGGAGACCGGAGGATCCGGGTTCGCGGCCAGCCTCAGCTCTCTCTCTCTCTCTGACTCTCTCTCTCCCTGTCTCTCTCTCTCCCTGTCTCTCTCTCTCTCTCTCTCTCTCTCTCTCTCTACCTAGTGAGGCCCTCCGCAACTTTGTGAGACCCGGTTTCAAAATAAAGTATAAAAAAAGGGGCCGGGGGTGTAGCGTAGAGGTAGAACACCCCTGGGTTCAATACCATGTACTGCAAAAAAAAAAAAACTTGGAGTGTGACAGGGTAAAGTGGATAAAACTGGGGCTAATGAAGATGAGGTTGCTGAAGAGATTATGACCACTAAAGATACATTAAGTACTTTGCAAGAGAATGGGAATGTTTACTCTGTGCCTTTGAATATCAAAAGTATGGAATTTGATTTTTTATATTAACAAGGGCTCAATGCTAAATTTTCACCTTAAGTCTCAGAGGAAACATTGGATGTGTGTGTGTGTGTGTGTGTGTGTATGTCTGTGTGTGTTTGTTTTTTGGTACTAGAGACTGGACTCAGGGGCATTCTACCTCGGAGCTACACCCCCAGCCCTATTTTATTTTTCACTTTGAAACAGAGTCTCACTAAGTTGCTGAGGCTGGCCTTGAACTTGCCATCCTCCTGTCTCAGCCTCCCAAGCACTGGGATTACAGGCGTGCGCCACCACACCTGGCCCCACAGGGTTT
>PVJS01054358.1:0-12988 GCA_004027185.1 Glis glis
TTATAAGAATACATGCTACCACATGTTAAGAATCATCGCTTAATAAAATTTGTATTGCCTTTTAAAAAATCTATTGAATTCTTTTTTTTTTTTGCGGTACCGGGGATTGAACCCAGGGGCGTTCTACCTCCGAGCTATACTCCCGGCCCTATTTTTATACTTTATTTTGAAACCGGGTCTCACAAAGTTGCGGAGGGCCTCACTAAGTAGAGAGAGAGAGAGAGAGAGAGACAGGGGGAGAGAGGGAGGGAGGGAGAGAGAGAGAGAGAGAGAGAGAGAGAGAGCGAGCTGAGGCTGGCCGCGAACTCAGATCCTCTGGTCTCCGCCTCCCAAAGTACTGGGATTACAAGCGTGCGCCACCACGCCCAGCTTATTGAATTCTTTAAATGCCACAAATTTTCTAAATAAAAATTTTCAAGAAAATAGCCTTTAGAAACCCTCAAACCAAATTTCCTTTTAACATATTAAAAGGGGAAAAAAGGTATATTAGCATTACATTTTTATCTTTTTGGAATTTTTCTGTATTACCTGCTTTCTACAGTGTCACTACAAGCTAACATCTGAATGTACTTCTCTCTTGTACTTAACCGAGTCATAATAACTGCTGTAGCTGTAGTGTCAAACTGAAAACAAACACCATACAGAAAAATTTAGTAAAGAAGAACACATTGTGGCAAAAGTCCTTTTCAATAACAAGACCTTCATTTTTCATTAAACAGTCCCCTTTCCTTTTTCTTTTTTTTTTTTTTTGCGGTACCGGGGATTGAACGCAGGGGCGTTCTACCTCCGCGCTACACCCCCGGCCCAATTTTTTATACTTTATTTTGAAACCGGGTCTCATGAAGTTGCGGAGGGCCTCACTAAGGAGAGAGAGAAAGAGAGAGAGAGAGAGAGAGAGAGAGAGAGAGAGAGAGAGAGAGAGCTGAGGCTGGCCGCGAATCCGGATCCTCCGGTCTCTGCCTCCCAAAGTACTGGGATTACAAGCATGCGCCACCACGCCCGGCTCCCTTTTTCTTTAAATGATGGGTCAAAAGACTTAAAAACTGCCTCTGAATTTGAATGTTAAATTAAATTTAAAAACCTCCCAAGACCATAACTGTAAATACCACTTTTGTTTCAATGTAAATAATTTTGGCAATGTTAAAAACAAAACAAAAAAAAACCTTTGGTAACTACATAAAAATTCTAAGAAGTGGTATACTTTACATAATCTGATTTATCCTATAAAATTATAAATTTGTATAACATAGTATTTGACACTCTTTGAAAAGATATTCTTCCTGAATGTTGCTTTAATACCTATATAAGTGAATTCTTCATTCAAGTAATTGTCAGAATAAGGTAAGCTTTGAAATGTTTCTGGGTTAACTTTTAACCGTCACAATGCCTGGGGACCACAGTTAGGACTCAGAGATGTTATATGTTCTATAAAAATACAGTGACAGTTCTACACCAATGACAAACTTTCCCATTACAAATGCCAAAGCATCCTAATTCAGAATAAAGCAACAACAACAAAACTCAAAACCAAAAAGAACTTTGAACAAAACTCAAACCAAAACCATAAATCCATTTCTTCACTAACCAATGGGAATTCAGAGAAAATGGGTTTGGGGGCAGGGCTGGGATATATTCCAGTTAGTAAGGCTTGTTTTACTTCTATTCCTCCATTAAAGTAGATTTTCTGAATTACATTACTTTCAACTTTCTCTAATTATGAAATTTTAACAAAAGATACACAAAAGCAGTTTTCTGTTTTTGCTATGCCTTTAAAATAAGTTATGAAAAGTAAAGCTACTTACTTGAGGTCGACCAGCTCTACCAATCATCTGTAGAATATCTGTTTCACTGTATTCTTCAAACATTCCACCAGCATAATGCATTGTAGATTTTATGATAACTAGGTGAGCAGGCAAATTTACTCCCATAGCCAAAGTACTGGTGGTAACTGTATCAAATTAAGAAATATTAATATCAAGCCTTATAACTTTATCACTCCAGAAAGATGTTTTCTTTTTTTTTTTTTGGTACTGGGGGTTGAACCCAGGGGCATTCTACGTCTGAGCTACATCCAGCCCTTTTTACTTATTTTTTGTTTTGAAACAGGGTCTAAGTTGCTGAAGGTCTCCCTATATTGCTGAGGCTGGCCTCAAACCTGAGATCCTCCTGTCTCAGCCTCCCAAGTACTGGGATTACAGGTGTGCACCACCACACCTGGCTGATATTGTCTTATAAAAGACATATTGTTATAAATGCAATAAAACTCTAAGAAATTTTCTAAGTAAGAAATTCAGAAAAGGAAGAAAAAAGGGCATTTTAATCTAAAATGATAAAATATCCTAACACCAAAAAACTATTAAGTTCTTAATTTTCAAACTGTACTATGTTCAATAAAATGATAAAAATCTAAAAACATTTCCAAAGAATTTACTGTATCATGTACATGCATAAGTAGTTTCATAACTTTAGATTCTTAGAAGGAAAGTAGAAACAAGTCAGAACACTTAAGGTTTTACTTTTTCTTCCTCTTAAAAATAGTTTTCCAAAATATTTTATAATATTCACTAGAAATATGTTTTACTTACAAAGAACTGGTAGATCTCCAATAGTAAAAGCTCCTTCAACTACTTTCCTATCTGACAGCTCCATACCAGCATGATGATAAGCAACACCATGTATTAAGATATCTATAATAAAAGTATATCACCTGTCAGTTACTGTTAATATTTAATCAGTAATTGACTCTATGTTTGAAAATGCTATTCAAAAATATTCTCTAAACCTACCTCTCAGTTTTGAATCTCTTACGGAATATGCACACTTCTGTAACCTATTTAAAAATACCATAAAATTATTGAGTTAATCTAAGTAACATCAGAAAACCCAAAATAGTTTATTTGAAACTTACAAATATAAAAGATTTCACAATGTCATTATCTGAAAACTATCTTTTTTTTTTTACGGTACTGGGGATTGAACCCAGGGGCATTCTACCTCCAAGCTACACCCCTAGCCCTATTTTTTATTCTTTATTTTGAAACAGGGTCTCACTGAGTTGTGGAGGCCTCACTAAGTAGCTGAGGCTGGCCACGAACCCGGATCCTCCGGTCTCAGCCTCCCAAGTACTGGGATTACAAGCGTGCCCACCACGCCTGGCTGAAAACTATCTTTAAAAAGAAGAGAATACCTTTTATATTCAGAACTTCCTAATTTACTAGCTATAGCACTAAAGCTCACTTCTAAATCAAGAATTTAGAAAACTCACTTTTCCACAGGAAAAAGGCAATATCAATGGTTATTATGTTCCTGGATCAGAATACAAAAGTCGACCCCCATAATTTGCCTAAAATACATTGGTAAGAAATAATAAGTTTTAAAATTCTGCTATATTGCCAGAGTAAGCCAAAAGACTAAAATAAAAGGTAGTTTTTTATTCAGTTCTGAGATATGGCATATAAAGAATACTAGGTTAAATTACAAGCGAAGAAGTTAAGGATATTTCTTGATAATTTGAAAAAGAATTCTCGATACTTTAAAAGATTTTCAAGTTTGGTAGGCTTGGTTCTTAAGTATGTCTAAGAACGCCCCATATTTCCTTGTTACAGATATGACAGTAGCAGGCATTATTTTATAACATTCATAATTTTTTAAAAAGGAATTCATAATGGAATGAAGAGAAAGCCAGAGGAAAGGGCATGTTACTATTAAGCATAAACTTTGTGCTGTACACAGGTATCTTAGAAATGTTCCCTAATTTAATTATCACAGCAATATGATAATATAGTTGATTCCCATATACTGAAACCTGATTAAGAAATTGAAGTTAGCTGGAATTATGGCACACACTTGTAATCCCAGTACTTGGGAGGCTGAGACAGGAAGATTGCAGGTTTGCAGCCAGCCTCAGCTACTTAGTGAGGCCCTCTGCAACTTAGTAAGACCCTGTTTCAAAATCAAGAATAAAAAATAGGGCTGGGGGTGTAGCTCAGAGGTAGAATGCCCCTGGGTTCAATCCCCAGTACTGCAAAAAAAAAAAAAAAATTGAACTGAGCTGGGCATAGTGGTACACACCAATAATACCAATACTTGAGAGGCTGAGATAGGAGGACTGCAGGTTTGAAGCCGGCATCAGCAACTCAGGTTTGCATCAACTTAGCAAGACCCTGTTTCCAAATAAAAATTAAAATAAGTTTGGGAGGTAGAATGCCCCTGGGTTCATTCCCCACCACCACAAAAAAAAAGAAAAGAAATTCAAGTTAGGTGGGCGTGGTGGTGATGGAGCATGCCTGTAATCACAGTACTTGGGAGGCTGAGACAGGAGGATCACAGGTTTGCAGCCAGCCTCAGCAACTTAGCAAGGTCCTCCCCAACTTAGTGAGACCCTGTTTTAAAATTAAAAAATAAATAGGACTGGGTTGTAGCTCAGAGGTAGAATGCCCCTGGGTTCAATCCCTAGTACCACCACTACCACAAAAAAAGCAAATAAAAGAAATAAAGAATAGTAAAGAAATTGAAGTTGATGGGCTGGCAATGCAGTTTGGTGGTGAAGCACTTACTGAGAATATGTGAGGCCCTGGGTGCACCAGAGAGAGAGAGAGAGAGAGAGAGAGAGAGATAAATTAATTGAAGCTGAGAGAAGTAATATACCCAATAGTACACAGCTAGTAAAAGTGGCAGTGCTGTATTTCAAATTTGGGTCTCTAACTTCATGCTGTTTCTAATGCCAGCATTTTATTGCTGAAAAAACCAAAATTACAAAGGGGGATAAAGAAAGAAAAAATGAGGGGCAAAGAGTGAAGAAAGAAAAGAGTTAAAGGAAAGAAAAATGTCCCTTGAGTAAGCAGGTAAGAGTGGGAAATGAGAAAAGGAATTAAGAAACCACATATGCTTCTATTCAAGAAATAATTATCTGAAGAAAAATGTGTTCATCCAATAGGGGAGAAAAGAAGATGGAATGCAATTTTTTTTTTTTTGCCGTACTGGGGATTGAACCCAGGGGCATTCTACCTCCGAACTACACCCCCAGCCCTCTTTTTTTATTCTTTATTTTGAAACAGGGTCTCACTAAGTTGCAGGGGGGGGGGCTCACTAAGTAGCTGAGGCTGGCTGTGAACCTGGGATCCTCCTGTCTTAGTCTTCCAAGTACTGGGACTACAAGTGTGTGTCACCACGGCCAGCTGCAAATTGGTTTTAAGGGAACTTATAGCCTATATATTTCTGTCTCTTACTCTTATTAAGTATTCACCTTAGAAGGCCACATACTTAATCTACATGAGTGACTCTACCATTGCACAAAGAATTACATGTTTCTCAAAATTGCTTTCAGAGTTTGTGAGCAAGAAAACAAGTCTTATTATTTGATAGTCATCTTATTTCTGACTAAAAGTGACATAGCCCAACTTAATCAGCAGTTTATTGTGTGTGTGTGTGTGTGTGTGTGTGTGTGTGTGTGTAGTACTGGAAATTGAACCCAGGGGCATTTTATCTCCAAGCTAAACCCCCAGTCTTTTTTATTTTTTGTTTTGAAGCAGGGTCTTGCTAGGTTGCTGAGGGTCTCGCTAAGTTGCTGATGCTGGTCTTGAACATCCAATGTTCCTGACTCAGCTTCCCAAGTATTGGGATTACAAGTGTGAGCCACCATGCCCAGCTCCCAGTTTATTCTTTACAAGTAGAAGGCTCCAAATTTCTTATAGCTACTTGTAGCCTCTTTGCCCTATACCTATACTTTTTTTACATTCCAATTTTACCTTTATTGCTAGCTATCTGTTTTTGAAACCTCATCTCTGTTAAAAACCATATAGAAAATTAATGATCAAGAATGTTATAAAACCAAGTATGAAAACTATTAATAATGATTTGATGTAGAAAGGGTTTTTGCCAGCAAAATGACCAAATGCATGGGTGCACACATTCTCCCAATAGGCTTGATCATTGACTGTAAGTAGCTAGGGAGTCCTCGCAATTAAAGCTAAAGGTTCAGGAGGCATTCTCACTATGAGAATACTAATAATTAAATTCCTGAAGTTATTAGATGAGAAATTTCAAAATATAGACATATTTTGTTATTCAAATGCATAATGCAGGAGAAGAAATTCCTTAATAAAAAGTTAAAAAGACCAGAGTACATAAAAGTTGGTCTTATTAGGCAGGTTTAAAAGCATTAATAATAGTATGTAGGGCTTGACGGGCAAAAACCAAAAAGCCTGTGGGAGTAGCTAGAAAATGACTGGATAAAGGGGAATTAATGTGAGCAATAGTCTCCTTCCCTAATTTACACTAACACAAAATGGCATTCCATTCCTTTTCACTTATGCTTTTCTCATAGAATAAATCAACAGAAGAACATAGAAGAGAGACAGATGAGATTCTATTCTATTACAATTGTTCCTAATAAAAGACTAACTGTGATAGATGATAAATATTCTCTGCAGTGTATAACCAAGAGCTGGTATCTTAGTCCAGTTTCCATTGTTGTAACAAAATACCTGAGGCTACTGTTATCTCATTAGCATTATTTTTGCCTTCTCCCTTTCTGTCTACCTCTCAGATCTCATCTGTAGCTTAGCCATAAGCTCACTGTTGGTTTCTTTCATGCTCTCAATCTCTACTACAGTTTATTCCATAATCTTGCTTTGTTGATGTATGTAATAAAAACATCATTCATGGCAATAAGCAAGGGGATCAGGTGAAATCTTTGAAATAGAAGCAAAAATGCAAAAATAGTATCTAGAATGTGGATAGGGAGTTGTTTTTGTAATTCTTTAATGGACTAAAATGGCCAAAGAACCACCTTTTCAGTGGCTAGAAAGCCAAAGAATGTCCACAAAACTAAAGTGGTATCCTTCTTAGGCTTGGTATGTGACTTTGGTTGAGTAGGGATCATAAGTGGTAGCAAAGGGACAGACTGATAATTTTTTTTTTTGTGGTACTGGGGATTGAACCCAGGGGCATTCTGCCTCTGAGTTACACCCCCAGCCCTATTTTTTATTTATTTTGAAACAGGGTCTCACTAAGTTATGGAGGCCTCACTAAGTAGCTGAGGCTGGCCACAAACCCAGATCCTCCAGTCTCAGCCTCCCAAATACTGGGATTACAAGCGTGCACCATGATGCCCGGCTGACAGACTGGTAATCTGAAAGCTGATCTGACCCAAAGTGGAGAAAGAAATCCCTCCACATAAAATTAGAAAAATCAGTATCTGTTCATATCCATATATAATTATCCAATTCAATTTTAGTCTGAGGCCTACCACTAAACATATTTACTGATTCCCCAAAACTGTTATTAATAATAATAAGCTAAAATTCATTAAGTATTAGCCATGTGCTAATACTCTGCTGAGTCCTGCTAAGATTGAGTGGTAAATAAAATGAATATGAGCTCCCTTTTCTCAAGTAGGCTATAAGTTAATGAATAGAGCAAATATTACAATAACAATTAAACAAAAAGATATTTATTACAATAATAGTAAGTGCTATAAAAAGAAAGCATAGTGTACTTGTAAAAATGAATAAAGGGAAATTGAAGGTTATAGCAAACTAATAGTAAAGATGTAACTTGAAGGATGAACAGAAGTTAGGTAAAAACTATACCAGGAAAAGAAAACATGATGCAGGACAGCCCTGGTTAAGGTAGCAGTTTGGTATATTCACAGAACAGAGAGGCCAATGTGGTTTGATTGTAGTGAGTACAGGAAAAGCATGATCATAATGAGGCTGAAGATTAGCTAGGCATCACATCATACAGGGTACTGCAAACCACACTAAGGATTTAGGATTCTACCCTAATAATGAGAAGAAGCTATTTTAAGGTTTTAGATGAGAAACTGACAAATTTAATTTTGAAATTTTAAGCAATCACTTGTTATGTAAAAAAATAAAATGGGACCATAAGTGATATTCAGTGCAATACCCATTAAATTACCAAGGTCATTCTTCACAGACATAGAAAAATCAGTCCTTAAATTCATTTGGAAAAACAAAAAGCCCAGAATAGCCAAAGTTGTTCTCAGCAACAAGAACCATGCAGGAGGCATCACAATACCTGATGACTTCAAACTATACTAAAGAGCCACAGTAATAAAAACAGCATGGTATTGGCACAAGAGCAGACACATAGACCAATGGAGCAGAATAGAAGACTCAGAAACAAATCTGCACATTAGCCAATTGATTTTTAACAAAGGAATCAAAAACATACACTGGAGAAAAGATAGCCACTTCAACAAATGGTGTTGGCAAAACTGGTTAACCACATGCAGAAGAATGGAAATAAACCCCTTTCTCACTCTGCACAAGAGTCAATTCAAGATGGATCAAAGACCTGGAAATTAGACCAGAGACCTTGCAGTTACTTGAAGAGGGCATAGGCCCAACTCTTCAACACATGGGCACAGACAAAAACTTCCTCAACAAGACCCCAAAAGCACAAGACGTTAAAAAGAGGATCAATACATGGGATTGCATTAAACAAAAGAGCTTCTGCAGAGCAAAGGAAACTATCAAGAACCTCAACAGAGAGCCGACAGCATGGGAGAAGATCTTTGCTAGCTATTCCTCTGATAGAGGACTAATTTCTAGAATATACAGAGAACTCAAGAAACTCACCACTAAAAATACAAACAACCCAATTAAAAAATGGGCAAGTGAACTAAATAGGCACTTCACAAAAGAAGAAATACAAATGGCCAATAAATGTATGAAAAAATGTCCAACATCATTAGCAATCAGAGAGATGCAAATCAAAACTACCCTGAGATTTCACCTAACCCCAATTAGAATGGCAATCATTAAAAACACAAACAATAACAAATGCTGGCGAGTATGTGGAGAAGTAGGAACTCTAATACACTGTTGGTAGGATTGCAAATTAGTGCAACCACTTTGGAAAACAGTGTGGAGGATCCTCAGAAGACTGGGAATGAACCTACCATTTGACCCAACAATACCACTTCTAGGTATCTACCCAAAAGAATGGAAACCAAACTACCAGACTAATGCATGCATATCTATGTTTATAGCTGCACAATTCACAATTGCCAAACTATGGAACCAGCCAACATGTTCATCAACAGATGAATGGATTACAAACCTATGGGATACATACACAATGGAATTTTACAAAGCCATAAAGAACAAAATTATGTCATTTGCAGGGAAATCGATGGAATTAGAGAACATTATGCTAAGTGAGATTGGTCAGTCACAGAAAGTGCAAAGTTGAATGCTCTCCCTAATGTGCAGAAGCTAGGGAGAATAGGGCATAGGAGGGACTCCAGACAAAGATGGAGAAAACCCTAGATGAGTAAAGAAGGTGACCTAACAGAGAGATGTGAGGGGTAAGAGGGAAACCCCCAATACATAGGATGTACATATACAAACTTATCAAAGTCAACTACTATGCTGAGCATGAGAAGGAGGGAAGGGGGAGGGAATGGGGGTGGGAATTGGGGGAGGGCTAACTGACTGATGTGTACATGTATACTTCTACTACCCTGAAACCCATCAAGATGTATGATTACAATGCACCAATAAAAAATAAATAAAAATAAATAAATAAAATGGGAAAAGAATATGTGAGTGGTCAACAGATAAAAGGATACAGACCAGACAAGATATTAGTAGTGACTTGAAATTAGGGAGGTGAGAGTGCTGATGGAGACAAAAATAACATATTTGAGATATGCCTTTATAAGGGTGGTGGCTTCATGACCTACTCACCTCATGTGAGGAGATACAAACACCTAGGAGTGTGGAAATGGAATGAATCTCAGATAGAACCCCACCAGAATGTCAAAATTTAAGAGCTGGGTAGAGAAGGTGAACAGGGGACTGAAAATAAGAGACCTGCACAATAGAAAGAATAGTGGTAGAAGATGAAGGAGTCCAGTGTGTTTAAAAATGGTAGAAGTAGTCGAATGTGTTAGAGGCTCATGAGAAATTAATTAGCAAGTTCAACTTTAGTGAAAGAACACAACAGACACTGGACTAAAATGGGTATAATAATGAAGACAGCAATACAGGTAATCATTTTTCAAGAAATCTGGTTATGAAATAAAGATAGGGTCACATCTACACTAAAATTCATTTTCAATCCTCAAAATTACTACTATTTTAGAGATGAGGAAACTGAGGCTTTGAGATATCAAGTAACTTGCCCAAGGTTAAGGGATGAATCCACTTATCTTATCTAAATGATCCCTACAAGTGTTTCTACTTTCGATAAAAAAATGAAAAAATTTACCTTTTTTTCTGTTCCACAGTCATAATAAATTTAGCATCTTTTACAAGAACAGAAGCAGCCTGTTGTACACCTTTCCTTGTTGCACAAAACTGAAAATGAATTAATCATTTCTATATTAATCATGTTAAAAACCAAAGCATCACACTAAATGATAAGTAACCAACAATCCATACCACAAGTGTGGGCTTCTGATCAGAGTATGTTTGTATAACATTGGCAATTTTGTAGTTGAGGGTTATATCAAACTTAAATTCAGTTTGGTTACTACTGCAAGGAAATCCCAGGACCACTTTCCGAAGTTTCACAGGTCTGTGGCTCTCATCCATTTTCAGACATATAGCAGGTCTTTTACCATCTGAAATCCATTCTGCAATCTTGAAAAAACAGAAACATTTGCATTAATTTTTTTCTAGTAAAGTTCTATGGCTAAAAATAACTTAATTCTAGAGTACCTTAAAATTAAAGTGTAAAATTATTCAATCAAGTTGTCTTTTTCAATACTACATATTCCATTGATACTACTCTATTGATGTATTGGTAAATGCTACCAATAGCAGTATTTCAAGACTATACCCACTTTTCAGAATGGTAAACTATATTTGCTTATTCTGGTTAGTAATCAGGCTCCATGCCCTGCTATGAAACTAACCATTGCTTTGACAGGAAGTTTTCTGTTGCACAGGAAGAAGTATTCTCAGGTTATCGTGGGTAGGGATTAATATCACACAATAATTTACAGTCTTAGAGAAGCAGAAAAGCTAAGGAAAAGACCTTAATGTAGGGGAAAACTGAGGAAGAGTACCTGAAAAAAGAGACAGAGAAAGAGCATTCACAGAACTAGTAACTATCACAGAGAGGAAAAAAAAGTTTCAAGAATTAGTAGGAAAAGGTTGGTATCCCAATGTGAAAAAAGGGTTAAAGGACATGACCTGGCAAGTTGCAAAAAATAAAAACTTTAAGTAGTTGATAAATATAAGTAAAAATATTTACTTAAGTAAAATTCGAAAAAGTAATTTGTGTGTGTGTGTGTGGGGGCACTGGGGATTGAACCCAGGAGCATTCTACCTCTGAGCTACACCCCAGTCCTATTTTATTTCTGAGACTGTCCTCCAACCTGCAACCTTCCTGTCTCGGCCTCCCAAGTACTGGGATTACAAGCATGCGCCACCACACCTGGCTCAAAAAAATAAAAATTTTAAAAATAAGATACTATGCTAAACAACAAATTTGGAAAATAATTAATATTTAAAATTAAATAATTATCTACTGCTAAGATATAGAAAAATGGCTGCTTAAATAAATGAACATAACATATATTAGAAACATAAGAAGTTTTATATCCTTCAGCTCAGTTATTTTACTCTAGAAGTTCATGCTAAAGAAATAGTCATGGATATTTTCAAAGATATATTAATTTCAGCAATGTTTATTTTTTGGTGCTGGGGATTGTTCTCAGGAGTATTCTATCTCTTAGCTACTACCCCCACAGCCCTTTTCATTTTAATTGTGAAACAGGGTTTTGCTAAGTTGCTGAGGCTGGCCTCACACCTGTGATTCTCCTGTCTCAGCCTCCCAAGTACTGTGATTACAGGTGTGCACCACCATACCCAGCTTCAGCATTGTTTATAATAGAAAAAGGAAATAACTTATCTTTCATTATTATCCGGTTAGATAAATAATAAAAATCACAATAATAGTACTATAAAAGATATTTAATGACATGGAAACATTTGTAGGTAAAATAAAAATGTAGACTGAAAAAGAGTATGTATGAGTCAATGTTGCTATGGTTTATAGGTGGTTTAAGTGTGTCTCCCAAGGGTTGATACATTAGAAAGCTTCATCTGAGCCCCTAGTGTAAAGATGGTGGAATCTTTAAGAGGTGGGGCCTAGTGGAAGGTGGTTAGGTCACTGAGAGTCACTGCCCTTGGAAGGAATTAATGTTAATCTCACAGAGAGGGCTATCATGAGAGTGAGTTGCTATAAAAGATCAAGCTTGACCCCTAATCTCTCTGACTTGCCATGTGATCTCTCCTTCTCAGAAGTGTTCCTGCCATGATGCCATCCATCATGTTATGAGGGGGCCAGGAGGGCCTCACCAGGATGAACAGATGAAGCCAATCTTGGACTTTTAGCTTCCAAAACAGTGAGCTAAATAAAATTCTTTTTAAACTAATTACCCAGGTATTTTGTGATAACAAAAGAAAACAGATCAACAAACGTAAACATCTGGAAGGACAAACTCTGGGTTTCAGTTTTGTTGTTTTTATGTACTTTAAATTTTTCTATATTAATCTTGAATATGAACAAAACAAGATGCCATTTAATAACAAGAAAATAATTACCTGTACCAGTTTAAAGACAAAATTTTCCATTGGAAGAGATAATGTAGCAGCTATTTGCAAAATTAATTTCTAAGAAGTGTGTGTGTGGGAGGGGAAGCCACATAGTAGGCTGAGAAGTAAATAAGAGTGAAAAAGTAGAGTGAGACTATACTACTTTTCAAGAAGTTTACCTAAAAATTGCAGAAAAAGGCCAAGAGTGATGATGCATACCTATAATCCCAACTACCCAAAAAGCTGAGGCAGGAGAATTCCAAGTTCAAGGCCAGCCTCAGCAACTTAGTAAGACCCTGTCTCAACATAAAAAAAAAAAAAATTAAAAAGGGCTAGGGAGCCGGGCGTGGTGGCGCACACTTGTAATCCCAGTACTTTGGGAGGCGGAGACCGGAGGATCCGGGTTCGCC
>PVJS01054359.1:0-12988 GCA_004027185.1 Glis glis
TTGTAATCCCAGTACTTTGGGAGGCTGAGACCGGAGGATCCGGGTTCGCGGCCAGCCTCAGCTCTCGCTCTGTCTCTGTCTCTGTCTCTCTCTGTGTGTGTCTCTCTCTCTCCTTAGTGAGGCCCTCCGCAACCTCGTGAGACCCGGTTTCAAAATAAAGCATAAAAAATAGGACCGGGGGCGTAGCACGGAGGTAGAATGCCTCTGCGTTCAATCCCTGGTCCTGCAAAAAAAAAAAAAAAAAAAAAAAAAATAGGTCTGGGAATATAATAGGGCTCAGAGGTAGAATGCCCTTGGGTTCAATCTCTGGTACTGAAAAAAAAAAGTGACTTTGTCAAAGTGATGACTGAGCACCAAGTCAGGCTTCAAATCCCCATCTGTCTAACTCCGAAGCCAGCGTTCTTGCCACCTGACTCTGCTAACTACTGAGCTCATGCTCTTGGGCTAAATCATTAACACTACTTTAATTCAAAAGTAAATATAACTCAATTGTCCTGTCACAGGGTTCAAATAATTTGCTAAGTCTTTTTTTTTTTTGCGGTACTGGGGATTGAACCCAGGGGCATTCTACCTCCAAGCTACACCCCCAGCCCTATTTTTTTTTCTTTTTAATTTGAAACAGGGTCTCACTAAGTTGCGGAGGGCTTCACTAAGTAGTTGAGGCTGGCCGTGAACCCGGATCCTCCTTTCTCAGCCTCCCAAGTACTGGGATTACAAGCGTGGGCTACCAGGCCTGGCTCCTATTTTTTTTTTTTTTTTTTTTTGGAAATAGGGTCTTGCTAAGTTTCTGAGAGCCCTAGCTAAGTTGCTAAGGCTGGCCTTAAACCTGTGACCCTCTTTTCTCAGCCTCCCAAGTACTGGGATTACAAGTGTGCACCACCACACCCAGCTAGATTTTTTTTAAGTTGTTCATTTTCCACCATCCACATTAGTTCAATGTCCATCACGTATTTAGCACCTACTATTAATGGAAGGTATAGAAGATTACATCTATAATACATTGGAGAATATTAAAAAACATAAAAGTAGCCAAGCGTGAAAAGCATACACAATACTTTTCAGGTAGCATTGAGTTTGGTAGGTGTTTTATGTTAATTTTCTAATTTGCAACAGGTTTGGTTATTAAACAATCAAGCTGGACAGACTGGGGAAGTGTCCTATAAAGCTATAGCAGAATTGACAAGGCTGGAGGAAAGAGGCTAAAACTTGGAATACAGTCTAAGGGAAGAACCCAGCGTCAGTCGGGCGGGCTACGATTCCCGACCCTGTCGCTAGTAATGGCAACTTGCAAAACCTCAATTCATCATCTACAAAACCAGCACGTGTCCTTGCTTTGCCGCAGGACAGCGAGGACTCCTTGGATGACGTGGAGGTACCTCATTGTGAGGACCCTGCTGGAGGTCATGGACGCAAAGTAGCAACAACGCAGGGTCTGGCCCAAGCCTGGGCACTCAGCGGACACCAGTGTCCCTCCTCCCATCCTCCCAGCCAGCCACTGTGGAGAACAAGAGCTGAGAAGGCTTCAGGGTAGCGGGCTTGAGACTGGTCGTCTCCTGCACATCGTGCGCGCCTGTGCGTGTGCCTGTGCGTGTGCGTGTGTGTGTGTGTGTGTGTGTGTGTTTCCTCTTGTCCCTGTCTGCAAAAGGCAAACAAGAATGAACTACTGATAACAGGCAGGTCCACTGAAGCAAAACAGGTCACAGGAAGAAGATAATACATTCAATGACAAATAAAAGTCAACTGCAGCTGGGCCCAGAAAGGGAAGGTGAAAATTCATGGGCAGTAGGGGAGGCATTTCCTTTTTCACAAAATAGGTTTTCTCTCTCTCTCTTTTTTTTTTTTTTTGTGTGTGTGTGTGTGTGGGGGGTATCCAGGGGCATTCTACCTCTGAGCTACACTCCCAGCCCTATTTTATTTTTTTATTTTGAAACGGTCTCACTAAGGTGTTGAGGCTGTCCTAGTACCTGCCATCTTCCTGTCTCTGCCTCCTAAGTACTGGGATTACAAGCATGCGCCATCACACCCGGCTCACTCGTGGTTTTAAAATTGTCTCTCTGCTATTTAGACTGCCAGTGCAAGATGGAACTCCGTAAGATGTGGAGGTAAGCTTTTGAAAGGTTACCTGTTTGTGTGTGTGTGGTACTGGGGCTCGAACCCAGAGGCATTCTACCTCTAAATTACATCCCCAACCCTTTTTATTATTTTTTTGTTTTGAAACAGGGTCTCATTAGCTGAGAGTCTCGCTAAGTTGCTAAGGCTGTCCTGGAATGTGCAATCTCCTCCTGTCTCAGTCAAACAAGTACTGAGATTACAGGCATGTACCACCATGCCCGGCAAAAAATTACTTTAAAATATAGTATAAATTGATGACAAAAATGTTTAACCTTGTTAAATGAAGGAACCAGAACATAAAACTGTATGTAAATGACTGGATATTCAAGACTGTGTGCATATGGGTAAGACCGAAGGAAGGGTACTTAGAAAACAAGGCGGGGCCGGGCGTGGTGGCACACGTTTGTAATCCCAGTACTTGGGAGGCTGAGACCGGAGGATCCGGGTTCGCGGCCAGCCTCAGCTAGTTAGGCCCTCCGCAACCTCGTGAGACCGGTTTCAAAATAAAGTATAAAAAATAGGGCCGGGGGTGTAGCTCGGAGGTAGAACGCCCCTGGGTTCAATCCCCCGTACCGCAAACAAACAAACAAACAAACAAACAAGGTGGGCATGGTGGCGCATGCCTGTAATCTTAGTACGTGGGAGACTGACACAGGAGGATCACAGGTTCGAGGACAGCCTCAGCAATTTAGCGAGGCTCTCACCAACCTAGTGAGACCCTGTTTCCAAATAAGAAATAAAATCTGTCCCGGGGTGTAGCTCAGAAGTGGAATGCCTCTGGGTTCAATTCCCAGTACCACCGCCGAAAAAAACGAAAACAAATCAAAAGCAGCTGATTAGGACAATGGAATGGCCTCACCCAGTGCCTGAAATCTAATACTTATTTAATAGCTATTTGTTGACCAAGCGAGAAGGTTTGATTTTTATTCTCCATATAGCATAACTGTAAATATTTATCTCCCTTTGTTAGCCAATCACTCAGAGATACCACCCCTTTTGATATGATCTTGTTGTTTTACTCCCCTCCCCCTTTACTTTAGGTTATCTTATGTCCACCAAAGAAATGGGTGTCATCAGAAAAGCTCGCAGAGTCCAAGAATCTGTGGCTTGGAACAGATAACTGGATAAAGGTCACTCGGGCATTGCAGACCTCGAAGGCCAGGAGAAGCATTTGCAGATGAGCGGGAAAGTGTCTCCGCTGAGAGGTCTGTGCCTGGGGTTAAACAGAAGACCCTCTGCAGGCTTTTCATTACTTTACATCTACTTATTTATTTTTGGTACTGGAGATTGAACCCAGGGGCATTCTACCTCTGAGCTACTTCGAACCTGTGATCTTCCTATCTCAGCCTCCCAGGTACTGGGATTACAAGCGTGTGCCACCACACCCAGCCTGAGATCCTGTTTCCTAATAAAAAAAATAAAAAAAGGGCTGGGGGTGTAACTCAGAGGTAGAATGCCTCTGGGTTCAATCCCTAGCACCAAAAAACCCCCAAAACAACAACAAAAACCCCAAACAACAAAGCAACAAAACCAAACAAGCAAGCAAACAAAAACTGGGTCAATGAAGACAGATGAGCTCTCAGAAGAGTTAATATTTGAAAACTTTATTTTCTCAAATGAGCACCAACACAGATCGGAAATGTGACGGAAACAACGCGCTTTTCTCTAATACCAAATCACTATGTACAAATACAGGAAAGGTGAAGACAAATTATTTGAAAACAATTACCTCTGTTATCGAAGCAAAGTGACCTGAAGAAAATGCCACCAGAGAAAACAAAAACAAAACAACCCAAACCCAACAAATACAGTTTGTAAACACAAGCATGAACAGATTCTGTATTGTGAGATAGTCTCTGCAGGTTGGGAACCAGAAACAACGCCCACTTTCACCAACATGAGAAAGAAAACCTACGGGCAGGTAGAACTGGGCAATGAGAGAATAGCTAGTTTCTCCTTGGCTTCATCTTTTACTGTCAGTATATTTCGTGACTATATTTTAATTTGTTTTTATTCTTTATTTTGAAACAGGGTCTCACTGAGTTGCGGAGGCCTCACTAAGCAGCCGAGGCTGGCCGCGAACCTGCGATCCTCCGGTCTCAGCCTCCCAAGTACCGGGATTACAAGCGTGCGCCACCACGCCCGGCTGTGACTGTATCTTAATTTTTGAAAAATCAATCATCTCTTTCCTCTACTTAGCATGCTTTCTCATTTGAGGCAGATTTTTTAAAAAACATATATGTAAGTTGATTGTGTTCAAGATTTGGTTTCCCAGCTTCTTCCTGGACCTGAGGCAATCTGACCTTAAAAAAAAAGCTGTTTACCTGTAAGGTACATGTCTTATGGTATTAATGTTCTTTTAACCCAAACCAGTCAATGATTAACATGATGTGGCTTCTAAAACAACTGGAGCCCTGGGATACGTGATAAATACACTGACATCTGAGTTAGAAGCATAGAGTTGACTGCTTGATCTCCACAAACAGACCTCTTTTACAGCCTATAAAAGCTGAACACACAAAGAAAAAAAGGAACAAACTGTGAGCAAACTGGCAACAGCTCCGTGCTCAGGAAAACAAAATCCTTGCGGTTTGTGCTGTTGGTCCACTTGGAAACGAAAATAATCGAGAGAAAGAAGAAAAACTTTATGTGTCCTAGGTGTAAACTGTAGTGATAGTGTCCCCAATAGAAAAGAAAACAGGAGGCACAATGCAAAGTACTTTTACACACACACACACACACACAACATTCCAATTTGTTGGAAATTCTTCCCAATAGGAGTAATCACACTAGGTTGTTACTACTAAATTTACTTGGTTTCATTTATTTTCTCTTCTAGTCAATACTGGTGCAAGAAAATATTTCAGTTGTTAACATGGTCACTTACAGCAGAGTCTGTTCCATTGGGGAGAAATGCAGACAGGCGTTGCTTTAAAGCCTCGATCCAGATTAAAGTGAGACATATTAAAAAAAAGAGAGAAAGAAAGTATATTGGTGATGACTGTTTCCCTTAAAATATACTTCAAGAAATGCAGAGAAAACCAGAGAATTTAAAATGAAAATAAAAAGTGCTCTCAGGGGCTCTGAGAAAACAGCACCAAATATATTATTTAAAAAATTAAATATTATTTACAAAAGTATATTTCACAAGCAACTGTTTATATATATATATATATATATATATTTATTTATTTATATCTACTTGAAAATCTTCTTATAAAGGGGACACCTCTTCCTCACACACCGACCCACCAGTAAAGATCTGCTCTCTGCCCTCTACGCGATTGCACTGTTGTGGGAGCCGGGGCAGTGCTCAGTCAGGGAACCTGTGAGCATCAAGTTTGGCTCTTTGATTCCCAGCAAATCAACCCACCAGCAGCCTGAGACTGATATTCCCGGGGGGCTGGGTACACCCTAGGGTGGGCCCCAGCTGTGTGACCGAGGGTGGCACGGGGGAGATGGAACTCCAGTCTGACAGTTAGACTTCAGTTCAAAATGAAGGCGGCTGCTGTCTGAGGCACAGAACTTCTGCCTTTCCCCTTCACGCTTCCCCTTTCCCCTTCCCTGCGCCCCCCACCCCCCACCCAAGTTTAACCCACAAACTCCAAGTCCCTGAGCCCACCTGGGGTGAATGGATGAGGTCTTTGGTTATGCTCTGAGTCATTAATTTGGTGAGAAAATTAAAGAATAAACTGATGGGGGCCACGAGTCGGTGCATCTCCGCCTTCGGTCGTGGCCTCTCCATACTGACTGCCCCGTGTCCACCAGCCGGGATGGAGCCAGTTACAAAAAGCACTTTGGGTTTTGCTGTCACGAAGGGAAGCCTAATGAGCTGTTGTGCCCTCTCCCCAGAATTATGGAGAAACCAACACTCTACTTAAACCTCTCGCTCCCAGCATGGTACCCGCTCCCACTGGAGGCTCAATGAAAGTAACCGGAAAGAACTCGGAACCGGAGCCTGACTGGAGCCTGCGCTGATCAAGCAACAGAGGCCCCACCCCCAAGGAAGAAGAGGGGCACACTGCTCTTCTCTGCCCCTTGACAATTCGAGGGCACCCCATGTCCAGTTTCTACATGTCACCACATTCCAACTGTAGTTTTTTATTTGTTTGTGGTTTTGAGGATTGAACCCAGGGCCATTCTACCTCTGAGCTACATCCCCAGCCCTATTTTATTTTTACACTGAAACAGAGTCTCACTAAGTTGCTGAGGGCCTCGCTAAATTGCTGAGGCTGGCCTCAAACCCATGATCCTGCTCTCTCAGCCTCCCAAGTACTGGGATTACAGGCCTGTGCCACCACACCCGGCTTCCAATTGTTGTTTTAAAGACAAAACACCTACCTGGGTTTAACTCCCATTTTCTTTTTATGAAATGGACTCTTAGTAGCCAGGACATTCCCTGAGCAAAGGGTCTAATCAAATCCATAAATGAAGGCCACTTCCTTTGGGAGGGATAAAGGGGAAATCCATGATTTCTGTGCTGGCGAGCCAGCTTAGGAATGTGAAAGTGGAAAAACGTTTACTGAGAACTTTGGGGCTGGGAGCCAGAGAACAGTTTCTCTGGGAGCAGAAATTAAATCCTTCTGAGCCTCAGTCTGCCTTGCAATAAAGTGGGGAGAACAACTTCACCCCCAGGGCTGCTGAAGCACTGGAAAGGCCTGGACCAGAGTGCCGGGGAACACGATTTAATTTCTAGGAATCGTTTTGTTTATGGAGGAGAGGCGTGATGCTGCTAAACACAGAGCTACCCTGTTTTCTGTTGTTCTGCCATCTGCCACTGGCAGGGCAGGACCGTGCCTGTCTCCAAGCTCCCATTCTGCCACAGCACATGGAGACACAGAGGCATTTCCATGCAGACCCACTCCCCGGGGGAATCGGGTTCTGCTGCAGACGCAAATCTGAGGACACCCCGGGTTAGCTGCTTTAATCCTGGCTAATTGTTCTATGGATTCTTATTTCCATGAATTCACTCTTGTGAGATTTTTGTTTGTTTTGGTGCTGGGGATTGAACCCAGAGTTATTCTACTACCAAGTTATACCTCCAGCCCGATTTTATTTCTTATTTGGAAACAGGGTCTCTCACTAAGTTGCTGAGAGTCTTGCTAAATTGCCGAGGCTGCGATCGAACCTGCGATCCTCCTGTCTCAGCCTCCCAAGTACTGGGATTACAAGCATGCGCCACCACGCCTGGCTCTTGTGAGATTTTAAGGTGAATGTTCCTTTAGGAGCAGCCTACTTGGGGAATGAGATGCTGAGAACTCCCTAATACACACCTATCGGAACAATAATATTTTCAGTCGCAGAAATGAAATTAACTCGGTTAAATGAGTTTCAGTCATGCACCGTGTACTGGCTGAACTGCTGTAGAACAGACTTCACAGTGTTGATTACGTGTAACAAACTCCTCTTTCTCTCATGAGCCCTACTGGGATTTGTTCCCTGCTTCCCTAACACAATGAGGCAGGCCCAGGAGATGGAGCAGGGTAAATACTGGAATTTGTGACACCCTCCCCGCTGGACCCCACTGACAGGAGATTCCTTTCCACAGAAGACTTCCAGGTCCAAGAAGGACAACTAGAGGGATGAGGAGTCCACCCATCCACCCACCAGCTTATCCCTAAGCTCAAAGTTGTGGGTCTTGGTTTGCCAGAGTTGACAGTGATAGAACTGGAGAAAAAAAACCCTGAAACGCTACAAACAAAGCATTGTGATCCCACTGAAGCCACTGGATATCCAAGGAGGGAAGGCACACCTCACCCGGGCGGGTCAGATCTGAACTGTCCCGTGCGCGGCTCCTACAACCCTCTCCCGCCCCACATTACTTTTACTGAGGGTCAGGGAAAAACAGGCAGTCAAAACTGCTACCTGGTTCTACTTTTTTTCTTTTTCTGGCTAGCCATGCTTCAGGAGCTCCCACCCTGCAGCTCCTTCTTGTTCCCTGCTCTCCCTAATTACTGATTTCACTGGGTTGTGGGTCAAAGCCTTTGGGATATTTGCATCTTGCACTCATTGCAAATGGCAGTGCCCCTGCCCTCGCCTGCAGAGGCTCAGGAGGCAGAGAAGACCGAGTCCAGAGGCTGAGGGAGGCTTCACCCAGCTCACTCCCGCCGGGACATCAGCCAGCTCCTGGCTGCTCGCTCGAATCAGGACCATCTTGTGCTCATTTGCTACGCCGGCACACTCGGCGTCAGGGACAGAAGCTTCTGATCAGAGAGAATGCAGTCATGAGGTATTTTTTTTTTTCTCTTTGTCCTTTTAGACAAGTTGGTTATTTCAAGCCTAAGTTACCAGGTCTCCAGGAGCAGTGCGACTTTGTTCCTACCTCCCCCTCCCGCCCCTGCCCGCCCCGGGACCCTCCGGGCTCCCCCTTCCCTCTTGCTCGCACCCATGTGCCACTGCTCTCCTGACAGGAGGCCATCAGGCAGCTCCTGCACAGGCCCCAGGCCCTTTTCAAGGTGGGCTGTCGCCATGCAGGCAAGGATCTGTTCCTGTTGTTTTGTTTTCAGCCAACACTAGAACAGAGAGAGAAGCCAGGATCAACTCACAAACAGATACAAAGCAAAGAGACAGAGAGACAGCGATTTAGAGGCCGGTCACCAGAAAGATGGCGTCAGTGTGGGGGATGCCTCAGATGGCAAGGCCCCTAAATGGATGGAACCAAGTGTTCAGTCACTCTCTCACGCTTGGGTAGAATGTTCGGTTGGATGGCGTTCACGTGGACACTGGGTTGGGTGGACGCTGTCCCCTCAGTCCCAGCCATTGTCCTTGATCATGTGTGCTAGTTCAATGATGTATTTGCCTTCTTTATATTTCTGGCTGCTTTCAAAAGCATGTTCCTATGAAAAAGAGAGGGAGACAAAAAAGAATGACCAGAGACAAACAGGTGACTTGTTTATTTATTTATTTTACTTATTTTTTTCTATATTTTGAAACAGGGTCTCACTAGGGTGATGAGAGTCTCACTACTTGCTGAGGCTGTCCTCGAAAAACAGGTGACTTTTGTGGCATAGAAGCAGAGGTGCTGCTGGTGACCGGCATCGGGACCATCAGGACCGCGGAGGCCTGGGCCGGGCTTCACCTGGACTCTCCGACAGAATCCCACCACGCAAGCACAGGCGCCCCGCCCCTTACCTGAGGAGCCAGGGGACGCCAGGACTTCAAAGCCCAACGGAACTGCACTAGGGTCAAGGGTCACTGTCTCAGTAAGGCCCCCCCAGGGACTCCACTCACAGTCCCAACTCTCACCCCAGCACCCCTTTCCTTGCCCAACTTAACTTTTATCCACAGTACCTATCACTTGCCAATATATGGTATAATTCGTATTTCCATTTTATTATCTACCTTGACCATACTTTATGGAAGGCAGAGATGTTCATGTTTTGCTCATTGTTGTTGTATCCCTAGAACACTGCCAAGCACATAATAGACCTTCGATAAGTAATTGCTAAATAAATTAGTATACGTTTACATAAAATACAAAAATATATGCACATTTTATATACCATTATACCAATACATAAACCATATAAATAAATATATCATATATTGCCGGGCGTGGTGGCACACACTTGTAATCCCAGTACTTGGGAGGCTGAGACGGGAGGATCCGGGTTTGCGGCCAGCCTCAGCTACTTAATGAGGCCCTCCACAACTTAGTGAGACACGGTTTCAAAATAAAGAATAAAGCTCTGAGGTAGAATGCCCCTGGGTTCAATCCCCAGTACTGCAAAAATAAATAAATCATATAGTATAAATATATATTATATGTATATATATGGATGTATACTATATATATATACATATATATGTACATATATATATGTACATATATATATAAAATCTTAGGGGACCTTGATTTCTGATGCTAACTGGAAGCCCTATGGATATATCTGCAAAGTTTCTGTATTATTCCTCTAGTTTCTAGGAACATAGGAAAATCTGGTTTTATATATTTATATATATTTTTAGGGGGTGTGGTACTGGGGATTGAACTGGGGGCACTCTACCAACATGCTACACCTCCAGCCCTTTTATTTATTTTGTTTTGTTTTTTTTAGTTTTTGGTACTGGAGGTTGAACCCAGAGGCATTCTACATCTGAGCTATACCCCCAGCCTATCTTTTTTTTTGGGGGGGGAAGCAGGGTCTTGCTAAGTTGCTGAGGGACCTCATTAAGTTCTCGAGACTGGTCTCAAACCTGTGATCCTCCTGTCTTAGCCTCCCAAGTACTAGAATTATAGGCATGTGCCTATGCCTGGCTTATTTTTTGTTTTGAAACAGGGTTTCACTAGATTGCTGAGCCTTACTAAGTTGCTGAAGTTGTCTCAAACCTGCAATCCTCCTGTCTCAGCCTCCCAAGTACTGGGATTACAGGCATGCACCACCACACCTGGCTTCCAGTTATCATTTTAAGCTATACTTGTTAGGCTTATAGGAAAGACAGCAAGAGAGACCACATACTATGAAGCCAGACAGGTATCCACCTTATTTCTTTGCTCTTGTTTCCCCATCAGATGAGTCAAGCATGTTTTTCTTTCACAGCCTTCCTCCAGGGAGACAGGAACTGTATAAACCCTAGGTTGGAAAGCCTGGCAGCCCTCAAACCCCACCCATCTGCCAGGCCTCCAGAAGGAAAACTCAATACAAATACCTGGCAGGTTACTTTCTAAGCTTAGAGCACTGTGGCCTCGGCCAATTACTAAGTCCTACAGAAAGCAGAAGCAGTCCTGCATAGGTGCAGGATAAGGGGCTACTTCATTTGCAGCAACAGATACCTAAAAACATCCTGGCGTGCTCTCTGTGAACTAGACCGTACAGTTGGTAGGCTCAGGCAGCATCCGTATGAACTGTACCTTCTGTTCTAGAGCCCCAGGGCTTCTGGATTTCAGAAGAGGAGTTCAGACCTGGGTCCCTTGTTGAGAGAGGAATCATTCCACCAAGTGGAGATGGGAGGAGACGGGAACCAAGAGAGACTAGGGAATGTATAGATGCAACACACACACACACACACACACACACAGCTATTTTGTTGACACTTCATTATTCCATGGCTCCAAGTGTGTGTGTTTGCGCACAGGTGCATGCACATGTGTGTATGCATGTGTGTGCACAAAACAGGAATGTGGTTTGGCAAAAATATCTATTGTTCCAGGTGTTCAGGGTAAAAGGGGAGAAGAATTAAAAGAGTGAGAGTTTTTATATTAAGAAAGAAGGCTGGGGGTGTAGCTCAGTGGTAGCATACTGGGCTAGCATAGATGAGGCCCTGGGTTTAATACCCCAGCTCTATTTTTTATTTGGAAACAGGGTCTCCCTAAGCTTATGCAAGCTTCACTAAGTTGCTGAGGCTGGCTTCAAACCTGTGATCCTTCCTGTCTCAGCCTCCCAAGGACTGGGATTACAAGCGTGCGCCACCATGCCCGGCTTCCTCCTTCACTTTTGTATCTGTCAGAGGCTTTTAAAAAATGTTGTCAAATGAGTGAATCATTCTACCCGAACCTTAAGCAAAGAGCAAAATCAGCCAACCCAGGATTACCTTCTCTCTCTAATCCCACACATCCTCAAGGAGGAAGACACCCGAAAGGGTGAGAAACGGAGAGGCAGAACATGTTTAGATAATCAAAACCAGCACCATGTCCCCAGCTTCAGTCACCCAGTGGGCCCCGTGCCGATGCAGAGGAAGAGAATGGCCAAGGCCAGTTTCTCCCATGAGGAAGAACACCAAGCATCACAGGGAGGGGTGGCTCAGTCATGTTGGCATCATCAAACACACTGTGCGGAGCTTTACTCTCCAGTGCCGAACATAACCAGAGAGACGTGAAAAACTGCCGGAAGGCGGCACCGCAAGCCCCACCTGGGCTCTACCTGCCACAGTTTTGATTTTTTCTAATGACTTGCACATTTTCTTTCTTTCTTTCTTTTTTTTTTTTTTGCGTTACTGGGGATTGAGCCCAGAGGCATTCTACCTCCGAGCTACACCCCCAGCCCTATTTTTTATCCTTTATTTTGAAACAGGGTCTCACTAAGTTGCGGAGGGCCTCACTAAGTAGCTGAGGCTGGCCACGAACCTGCGATCCTCCAGTCTCAGCCTCCCAAGTACTGGGATTACAAGCGTGCACTACCACGCCTGGCTTGACTTGCACATTTTCAAATGTGATTTAAATGGAATTACACTTTTGTGTCTTGTATCCATTACTCATATTATTTTATGTATTGCCCCCAATAAACTTTATATTTTTAGAGTTATATTAATTTCAGAGCAAAACTGAGCAGAAAGACATTTCCCATATACCCCCCTACCAACCCCCAGAATCCCCCACTGTCAGAATCCCATAGCACGGTCCATTTGTTACAACCGATGAACCTACATCAGTAACCCTGCAACAGATCTGACAACCCCCTCAGGCTCCTTCCCAAGCCAATAGCGGGTCATGAGCCACATGACAGGATGGGGAATTTGAGACGTTTTACACAAAATAAGTTGCCCTCCCAAAGAAAGAAAGACCAATTTTTCAATCTCCTCCCAGTATGATAGATGGGGGGAAATATTTTACTATGCACGTATGTACATATGCTGGCTGAAAAAGATCTGCCAATAATAACAACAACGTTAAGTTTATTTTCCCTGAACATATACTACATGCCAAGCAGTGACCTAAGTATTTTAGAGTCCTTATCCTATTTGATGTTCAAATAATTTTCTAAGTATGAGGAAAACAGGCACAGAGGAGAAGCCGCTTACCCAAGGACACACAGCCCAGTCAGTGATGGAGTTCAAAATTTTTTTTTTTTTTACTTTGTGGTGCTGGGGGTTGAACCCAGGGCCATTCTACTTCTGAGCTACACCCCTCATCCTTTTTATTTTGAAACAGGGTCTCACT
>PVJS01054360.1:0-12986 GCA_004027185.1 Glis glis
AGCGAGCTGAGGCTGGCCGCGAACCTGGATCCTCCGGTCTCCGCCTCCCAAAGTACTGGGATTACAAGCGTGCACCACCACGCCCAGCCAAGTGTGATTTTTAAAGAAAAGCAATGATTAAATATGAGAGTAGAAGACAGAAAAATGGACAAATGTTTTCCCCCCAGGCCTGGGGTCTGGTGAGATAAGTGCTATTCATGCATCTGGCATCAAACTGCTAAATAATGCTGCTTCCATGCATGTATTTCTTAGTGGTCTAAGTGACCTGGTTTGGGAAGAATAAAAACTGACCG
Source organism: Glis glis (assembly GCA_004027185.1). NCBI lineage: Eukaryota > Metazoa > Chordata > Mammalia > Rodentia > Gliridae > Glis > Glis glis. The sequence goes on from PVJS01054360.1 coordinate 294, forward strand.
CAGATAACCAAGGAAGGAAACAGCAGAATGCCACCCTGTGTTTTACAATTCCTGCAAACTGAGGAGACACTTGGATCATTCACTTTTTCTTTTGTGACTAAACTATTCCTGAATCTTCATCACTAGGGAATAGTTCTTCCCAAATCAGTTTCCTTATACCACCAGGAAATCCTGTGGTAAGATACTGTAGTAAGTGAGAGGTGGCTGCTTAAATTAACCCACAGTGATGGGGAAGCAGTAACAGGAGTAAAAAAAGACTCAGCAAGTACAAAAAAGTGAAAAAACCAAATTTGTTCTGACATGTTGAAAAAGATCTTTCATTGTATGCATGAGTTGTCTGGATAGAAGAGAAGTGAATAAGAAAAGGTTCTTCCCTTTTTGTTACCTAAAGGAGAACCATACTATAATAAGTGACCATCATGACCACAGAATTGTGACTACTCAGTAACAGATAGCAACCGGAGCATATGGTTTATGCAAAGATTAGAACAGAGTTAATTTCTCAAGCAAAGGAAATAAACAGTAGTCAACAGATATCTAAATTTAATTGAGAGAGTTCCTATCTATTCATCACCTTGAGCTTCACACTGATGGATTCATTTTTATGTGACCACCCCTGCTCCCAACCTGGGCCTCACACATGCTAGGCAAGTGCTCTACCACTGAGCCACAGCCCATGCTGTTGTTTTTAAGTACGGTAGTCTATAACTCCAACATCACTACTCCTACACTTGCAGATAGTGAAATAATAAAAGCAAAATTTCATTAGCAAAATCTTAAAAAGAATTGTAACTTAAGAAAAACATACTCATATTCTAATATAGTTATATCATATATATTTTATGTCATATATTCCTTTTAAAATAGAGCAATGGTTCTTAACTGGGGAATGGGGAATTATTTTGATTCCTGGGGGAAATCTGGCAATTCTGGAATGTATTTTTAATTGTCATGGCTTGGAGGAGGTGCTTCTGGCATTTTGTGGCTAGAGGCCAACAATATTGCAGAACATCCTAGAATGCACAACATATTCCCCAAAACAAAGAATTATGAGCCCCATGTGCCAAAAGTGCAGAAGCTGAGAAACCCTGAAGGAGAGTGGTTGACAAAACAAGAGGACAGTAAAAAAAAGAAAAAGAAAAAGAAAAAGAAAAAAAGATCAAGTCAGAAAACAGGGTGACTGATAGTGATCAATTCTGCCACTATCTAAAGGACAATTCATGACAGAATGATTGGTGGGAAGTTCTCCCACATTTTATATCTATAACAGATGTTCGGAGAAATGTCACTGACATTTAGATTATCCTTTGAAACCATGAAGAGCAAATACTATGTTATTCTATCAAACAATAATTAGAGTCACTGTCAGAGACAGTGCTGCACCAAGTGGCACACTGGTTTGATCCAGTGTAACATCACTTATTTTATACTTTTAGGTATAGTGATGATTCAAATCATGAGTGGATAAAGAGTGAGTTGCCAAATAGGAAAACAATTTTACCTGTATATTATTTTGTGTAAATTTTAATAAATGGGAGCTGGGAAAACATCAAGGATCAGTCTTTAATCCTAGCTTGGTGGTGAAACTACAGAGGGACTGTCTCATAACTCCCTTATTTTAGAACCCCTGGCCACCTGTCTAGGTCCTGTTCCCAGCTAGATAAACTGAGGAGATAAGCAGCCTATGGGGTCTCACTGTTGAGGGTCAGAGGGTCCTGAAACACAGAAAAGGAACTGTCCAAAAAGAAAGCAGGGCACAAGGTACGCATGCCCTAAACAAGGCAGAGGCACAGGTATCAATGTAAAAGGACAAGGAACAGCAAAACTAGCCACCAGACTGTCAAGGGAGTCCAGACTGTGGTGCCTGTCGGCGAAGGAGAGGTTCTCTATGGATGCAGGACACTTAGGGCCTTCATTGCTGGAGTGGAATCTGAGCGGGAGGTGACTCGCAGCGGCTCTGCGTCATACCACTGAGGTTCCATCCACTTTCTTTGTGGGGATGTTATCTCTCTAGACTCTATACTAACATATTATTCAAATATATAGAACATTCATATAAAATTAGTAATTTTTGTTAAAATAGTTGTTATAAGGTTATTGAAACAAATTATAGGGGAAAACATCAGTGCTATCTGTATTAAAATTCTTCATTGAAAGAAGTGAATCTATGGAATTACTATCATAAACAATGTGCACATATGAGATTATACCAACATTATTCTCAGTACTACATGTGGGGGGGAGGCAGTGGGGAGGGACACCAAGAGCTGTGTGCATGTATGTTAACGCCAAACTGATACTCATTGTGATGTGAGACTACAACGTACCAATAAAAACATATTAAAAAAATTTTTCATTGAATAAAATAAGTACTTTAGTTTTAACTTACTTATAAGGTAAGATTTTAGATCACTTTTATCACTACCCTTGCTTTATACTAAGTTAGTTTTGACTTAGTTCTCTTCAGATAAAGGAGTAAAGCTTTAAATATTCCTGAAACTTTGAAGCAAATCCAAATATAAATTAATTTTTATGTATTTAATATAATAAGTTAGAAATAAATCAGTATAATTTCTTTGGCAAACATAATTACTAAAGTAAAAATATAAATTGCTATTATTCTGTAGCAACAGGAAAGAAGCAACAATTACGAATGTATTTTCAATAATCTAGCATAATAACATTTCTAGATATTTGGAAAATCTATTTCACCTTACCAAAAATCACTCTGTTTACAATAAATTGGTTGTTGGTCTTCATATAATAATAAGATCATATTATTCTTATGGTTAAGAATAATTCAGATTTATTCCTGGTACAAGAATAGTAAATGGAAATTTTTTCCCCATATAAAGTGATTTTTGACAGTGTTTCATAGCACAATTATTAGATACTGTGAAGGCTAAGAGAAACTCATGAACACTAAAGGAAATCTCTTTATTGCCTACTGTTTTACTGAGAGTCTGACAAAGTCACCAATGCAGTGTGTGTGCGTGTGTGTGTGTGTGTGTGTGTGTGTGTGTGTGTGTTTAGCTGGAAGAGGAACTACCATGGAATTATCTGATGCTTTTGGGTTCTCTGTTCTTGTTTTGGACTAGACAAGAAAAAAGCTGTTCCTGAGTCCAATTAGAGTGTGCACTTGGTTTAGGAGTCAGCCCTTTTGAATTAAGCCAGTCACTTTTTATTGACTCCACATGTTTAATAAAATAGTGAAAATAATTAAAAAGCTCTCATCCTCACCTGAAGATAGGCTATAATGGGTATTTTTATAATTATCTTGGAATAATGAAACCGATAATTATTATTCATTTAATGAATTTTTAGAGAAGGACATTAGCAAAAACATCATAGTAATTGCTCTACATTTTCAGAAATAATCTAACATTCCTGTGCATAATTATTACTATACATCTGGCAATTACACAAAAACATACTTTGTGTCAGTGTTTACATACTTATAACTTTGGGTTATGTTTTTTATAAGTAAAAAAAACAAAGAAAATTAAGCATTTTCAGGAATTAAAGTTAAGCCAGGAGTGATGGTGCATGCTTGTAATCCCAGTACTTGGGAGGCAGAGAAAGGAGGATCGCAGGTTTGAGGACAGCTTAGCAACTTAGCGAAACTCCCAAAAACCCACATTCTAGGCAAGTGCTGTATCACTGAGTCATATCTCTAGTCCTTTTTATTTTCTTTAGAGACAGGGTCTCCCTAAGTTGCGGAGGCTGGCCTTGAGCTTGTGATTCTCTCGTCTCTGCCTCCCGAGTAGCTGGGATTACAGGCATGCACCACAGGGCCTGGCACATTTTAGTATCTTGAAATGTTTCAAAATTAGAATCTTCTGTGCCAATAAGAAAAAAATTCTGAGATATATTGATAAAAGAAAATGAATATAAAGTTTAAACAAATCAACATGAATACAGTTATGTATGTTCATATATGCAGATAACATTTTTAGAAGGATATGCAAGAAGATATTAAAATGAACATGATTAGCAGGGCAGTAGACTTATTTTTCACTTTTAAGTTATTCTTTACTGGCTTAACTTTAAAAAGTATGAATATAGCCGGGCGTGGTGGCGCACACTTGTAATCCCAGTACTTGGGAGGCTGAGACCAGAGGATCTGGGTTCGCAGCCAGCCTCAGCTACTTAGTGAGGCCCTCTGCAACTTAGTGAGACCCTGTTTCAAACTAAAGAATAAAAAAATAGGGCTGGGGGTGTAGCTCAGAGGTAGAATGCCCCTGGGTTCAATCCCCAGTACCACAAAACAAACAAACAAAACAAACTATGAACATATATTACTTTTATAGTAAAACAACTTAAAATGATTAGAAATTTAAAAAAGTAATTTTAACAATAACATTCCTTCTCAAATGAATCATGCAAGTTAAGAACTAGGCTACCCCAAATAAAAGATCTCAAAATGAAAAAAATCCCCAATACAAACAAAACAAAATTATGTTGTCAGCTTTATCAAAGCTATTCCTCCCTCTCCTCCTCCTTTCTTTCTTTTTTTTTGTACTGGGGATTGAACCTGGGAGGGGGGCATTCTACCCCTGAGTCTCAACCCATTCCCCTGTTTTCACATTTTGAAACAGGATCTCACTAAGTTGCAGAGGCTGGCCTTTAACTTATGATCCTCTTGTTTTCGCCTCCCAAGTACTGGGACTACAGCCCAGCAGGCTCTTTTCAAAGCCTCTAAGTTTCTTTTCTCCCTCATAGCACCTACAGTCTCCTTTTTATTAGATGCAGATTTCTAGCACATCTTGGTGAAAATGTTATGGAACAAGCCTGGAGGAAAACATTCTTCCTCCAGTCCCCTGTTGTATACGTAGCTATTAATCTGTTTGGAACTCTCTGGCCAGCCCTGGAGAACCTTGCCCCTTCCTTGTGCAGTGGAAGAGCCAGCAACAAATGCTGCCCTCACCCTCTAACACTGCAGTGAACCAGATGAAACGCTGGAAGGTACCTGGCACACTTAGCAAGAGAGCAGGTGTGTTCCACAGGGAAGAATTTTTAAGAGGTGGTAGTTGCCAAGCTATTAAAAGGTATAATTTTGCTTCATATTCTGTAGTTTGAATAGAAATAATCTTAAAGAAAAACTACTGACGCTTCTTGACTTTGTTCTTTAAAAGTATAGAGAATAAAGTTTGGTACAGGTACACATGTGCCTGTAGTCCCAGCTACTCGGGAGGCTGAGGCAGGGGGATGGCTTGAGCCTAGGAGTTTGTGGCCAGCCTGGGCAATATATTGAGACCCTGTTTAAAAAAATAAAATTAAAAACAACAAAAAAGTGTAGAGAATACAATTTTGGGAACCTCCATTTGAAGAAGGCAAAGTGAAACAAACACCTAACAGGGATGTAAAAAACCATTGTGACACAAAACCTGGCTGACTGCACAGGTAATGACTCCGTGTCACTGACCGATGGTAAGGGAACGGGGAACTGTCCTGAGAATATGGAGGCCGAAATCCTCATTAACAGCATCATTTTGAATGAGTTTCTTAACTTTCTGGATCTGAATTTCCTCATTTGTAAAATGAAGCCGACTAGAACTGCCAGGGATGATCTCTAAGGTCCTTTCCTGGGAATCGATTCTATAATTCTCTGAGCTCAGATTCCACCCCCACCATATCTAACCACTTATCAGAGACTATTTTTCATGTTCTTTCTAAAAATATATACATGATAATAGAAATAAGACTTGCACATGAAGTTACACATCTGATAGATTTTTGTGGTAGGTTTAAGGGCAGGATCTTGATAAAATCAAACCATATGTATGTTGATAAAGGAACTAAACTCAAGATGTAGCCAGCCAGGTGTTAAGGAAGCTCAGTTTCACATTTCTCAAGGGTTGTCTGTTAGTTCATGGCTCAGAGTGCACCCTAAGCCTTTTAATTGCCAGGGGCAACATAATATTTCTCAGGGATTTCTTTTTATATAAGCATAGATCATTCCTTATATTTTCTTACGTAGGGAAGTAAAACACTGTCTAATAGGCACATGGTACATTCCTAGGAAGAGAACTATATGTAGGATTCTGTTATCTTCTTCTCTTTCTTTTTTTTTTTACAGTGCTAGGAATTGAATCTAGGGCCTTGTGCATGCTAAGAAAGTACTTTACTACTGAGCTACATCCTTGGCCTCTTGTAGGATTTTATTCGAATACATGGATTCAGATAAAGCAGATCAAATCATGTTGTTCAAGTAAAGAAAACCATGCATTTTAAACTTTAAAACCAATTCGAGGTCCATCTCTTCTATGAGAGATTTTCAATTCCCTTGCCCAAATGGATTATTCTCTGCAACATGTTTGCATTACCTATTATTATTATTATTATTATTATTATTGTTATTATTATTATTATTATTTATTGCAGTGCTGGGGATTGAACCCAGGGCCTTGTGCATGCTAGGTAAGTAAGTACTCTACCACTGAGATATGCCCCTCTCCCCATCTCTTTGTATTTTTAAAAGTGTTTTATTTTAGCTGGGTATGGTGGTGCACACTTATAATCCCAGTATTTAGGAGGCTAAGACTGGAGGATCTGGGTTCGCGGCCAGCCTCAGCTACTTAGTGAGGCCCTCCACAATTTAGTGAGACCCTGTTTCAAAATAAACAATAAAAAATAGGGATGGGGGTGTAGCTAGGAGGTAGAATGCCCCTGGGTTCAATCCCCGGTACTGCAAAAAGAAAAAAAAAATGTTTTATTTTGCATGTCTGTAAGTTCCTAGAGATCTACTAGAATTAGGGTTTGGGCGTCAGTGGGATTAGCCCAAAGTAGACTTTAAGGGTCAAGTTGGCTACTTGAGGGACTGGTCTGCTACAAGATAAATATGAAAGTATGTCTATGTCTGAAACATAGATATCAGTCTATAAGGGGAAAAGTCACACAAAATTAAAAAATCAACTCCAATCTAAACTAAGACCATGATGTGGCAAGTCCATCTAAGCAGAGTGGTGCAGGCAGCAAGAAGTTCTGGAAGCAAGTAAGAGGTCCCTATACTCAGGAGCACAGGTGTTATCAGGAAGCCAATTCCTTCTACTGCATCCTTTGTTGTATCCATACTGTCATACGTAACCATCACGTGTCCTTGCTGTATTCAAAACTATTGTTTTTACCAAGACACCATTTTTCTTTCAGTTCCTGCAGTACAGGCTGTTTTCTTCATGTCTTCAACCATGAATCATGGGAGCCAGGAGTTAACACTGGTCTCCTCTTAGCTCCCTTCTGCTGATTTTAGGCTAGGGTACTACCAACGCCCTTCTCCTTGGATGCTTTGACCCCTTGCTATAACACCCTCTACTTTTCTTTGCAGTCGCTATCTTTGGACGTTGTGTTCATTCTAACATGATGGTTTCTCAGTGTTGACTGCACATTGAAATCACCTGGAAAGCTTTTGATATCTGCCCATGCCCAGGTTCCATTCCAGAACAATTAAATAAATTTGTGGGGGTGGCAATGGTCATTAGTATCTAGTGTTTAATCCCTCAGGTGATTTCGATGTGAAGCCACGGTTGAGACCTCTGCTCTAACACAGTACTTCAGGACACCAGGTCTTGTTTCATCAGTTTCCTCTTCATCCAACTCTTCTATTACCCTGGAATTTTAATGTTCAGGAGTACACACTGGTCAACTAGTTCAATTCTAATAATTTGGCCTTCATTTTCACTTCAGCTCTTATACACGTGCTCTACAAACCTATCATAACTTGGAGTGCTTGATACCTGAAATATGAAGTAAGCAAGAGTCTTGCCTTCAGTGTGATAGTCACTCCAGCTTTCTTACTCCTTTACGATCCAACTCTAAGCTTCCATCTAGGTATAGGTACCTTATCACAACCATGCAGAGAACCTGGATTCCTAAGTCTGCTAATCCAGATTCTCTGTCTTCTTCAATCTGGCAATCTGGCTGATCTTCCACAGTGAATCACCCCAGTGGCACTCTTACAAGGCCATCAAGTCTCATATTCTCTTGTTCTATCACATACACAGCTTCAATTACATATAAAGTCAAATTTCCCTTTTTCACTACTATGCCCTAGGTGCTGAGCACCACTGAAGAAAATAAAATCTAACCACACAAGATTTGTGTTGCCTATATTTTTATAGTATCCAAACAGCAGCTCCCAGATTTACTCAGGGATCTTTTACATGTCCCGAATGAGCTCCTGATCCTACTTTCCTTATAGGTATTCAAATGGTCTCTTTTTTCCCTTGAAATCTTATCTCACTCTTTTGCTCCTCACGTTAGAAGTGGACCTTGCTTTCTATTTTGGAGAACATAAAGATATCCTTAAGTTTCCAGACTTTGAGTTTATCAACTTATTTACATCACTTATTTATTGTCTTAGAAGGGTACTGTTCTAAGCTCAGGACTGCTGATATTTATTGCCAGATAATTCTTTGTCAAGTGGCGCTGTCCTCTGCATTCTAGATTTAGAAACATCCATGACCACTATCCATTAGATGATGCTAGTAGTATCCCCCTCCTTATAGGTGAGATAACAAAAATGTCACCAGAAATTGCCAAATGTCTCCTGAGAGGCAAGATCACCACCAAGAGAGAACCCCTACTCTAAGCCACAAGAGCCATCTATTAACCTGCCTTTCTGATCAAAAACTTCCTGCTTCCTCCAAGACCCACTGTATTCTTGATGTCTTTCCTGTATTCACTCATCTTACACCTGCCCTGCCCTTTGGCTATGTTTCCTTAGTATGTAATTTTATATGTCTTTCCAATTTTTCAATATTAAAAAATCATTCTTGGACACCAGGTTTCCCTCCAGCTACTGCTCAATCTTTTTTTTTTAATTCTTTAAAGTGAAGCTCTGAGAATGATTTCCATGAGTTCACTTGCTGAGGCTCCGTTCAGTCTTTACCCTTTAATCCTTGTCACTCCACTGATGCTAGTGCAGAACTACCAGGATCATCTTGATTACTAAAGTCTTAGATAACCTAACTGCTTGGCTGTTTCCCCACTATCCTCTCATTGAATCTTTCTCCTCTAGCTTCCAGGGCACTTCTTTTTTCTGGTTCGTTCCTTTAACTGTTGTTTTTCAATTTTCTCCTCTTCCTTTGACTTTTCGTCATACTAGTATTTAACTGGGTTTTGTCTTTGGGTCTTGACAACACTTTTTTGGGCTATTGCTTTTACTACAAGCTTTGACATACTGATATAACAAAACGAATACTCTAATTGCTTTTGATTTTCAAGCTCAACCTTCTCTCAAAAACCTGTATTTCTGACTCCTTGTGAATATTTCTACCCAGAAGCACTAAAGATGATAATAATAAGTTGAAATATCTAAAACTGAACTTCTCTCCTACTCCCCACCATTCCTTGTTTCTATTTCCCCAAATCTCCCTTGCTCATTTCATTATTTCTGCAGTACCTATTCAGTTGTATAAGTCCTTAGCAAAATCCTACATACCAATTTTACTAATCACATTCAAGCAATCATACAATCAACCATAAAATCCTGGCTTTTATATTTTATTTCTAAGCATTCCTGATTATTTTCTTTGCAGCAGGTCTTACCTACCTCTAATCCAACCACTATGCTTCTGCTAGAAGGATACTTTCTTTTTCTTTTGCAGTGGTGTGGATCAAACCCAGAGCGTTGAATTTGCAAGTGTTCTACCACTGAGCTAGATCCCCATCCCCAGAATGGTCTTTGGAACATGCAAATCCTTTCACATCACTCCCAAGTTACCTCCTTCAAGGGGATTCCCTTTGTCTGGAGGATAAAATCTAAGCATTTTTGCAGAGTATGCTAGGCTCTCTCTGACCTGGTCCCTCAGTTTCTTCTAAGGCAAGAGCTACTGTCACATAACAAAACAAGTTTAATAGTAGTATATATGATGGTCCAGTGCTTATTAAACTTCTCTACTGAAGAACTACATCAGAAGAATAGTGACTGACGTCCCTCAGGGATCTGATATCACAGACAAAAATACACTACATTTCTCTGGCTGATAATGCATTCACATTCATTTTAACTTTGAAATATTTCAGATTAATAGTACTGTAAAAGGAATGCCCCAGAAAGATAAAACACCTTTACTCTGTGGACTCCAGTGACCTCCAGCATAAATGTGTACCTCCCAGGTGGGGCTGACAGTAGTGTTAGTATCACAGTTGAAGAAACAAGTGTAGAGTGGAAATAGCATCACACTTAGGCCACAAGTGCCACTCTGGGTCCTTGTCCCAGCACTCAGGCTGTGACTTGAGGGTCTACTTTATCCTCTCTGAGCCTCCTCAGTTTCCTTATCTGGAAAATGGCTATAACATTTGCCTTAAATATTTCTTAATGTTGGTGCCAAGGTCAAAAGAAATAATAATGTAAACAATGGAGGATTATAAGCATGAAAATATAGAAATATTTTATATAGAGCGAAAACAATCAAAGTGCATATGCAACATATATTCTTGAAAACATTTACCTTTTGAGGAGCTGAAGCAGGTCTTTCTGCTTTGGGTTTTTCCTTGGGGCTTAAAGGAGGGGATCGCTCCTTTATCTCTGGAGGCCGTTCTCGATACAGTGCTGGAATTGAAAAAGAAATTCATGTAATTAAATGAAGGGGCACTGTTCCATGGAGGGGGCAATGATAGAGGGGGGCAGATATGAAACTGAAGCTATGTAGCACATATTTGTTATGGTAAATTGCAGTCATATTAGTTCAGCAGGATTTCAAAAATGTAGATGGTATCATTTTCACTTACTATCTAGTCATGTAGGAGTTTATTTCATTTTATCTCAATCACATTTACCAGGAACCTGCTGTAGGCAAGGTTATCTGCTAGGTACTGTGCCGGAGGACATATGCACATGATCAAGAGACAATCTTTGCTCTCAAGGAGCTTATACTCTGATCAGAGACACACATGTTCATAAGCAACTGTAATATAAAATAAAATGTGGCATTATTTAAAAGAAAGTAATAAAGTAAAGCAGAGGTGGAAAATACTGAATGGAAGATGTGGTGGGTATGACAGACTTTGAAAAAAAACAGGTAGTATTTTGGCAGGCAGAGGTGTAGGGAAAGGATAATCTGGGAAGATAGAATGAAATGAATAAGCGTGGACCTAGGACTATACATGATGCTGAATCTATACACAATGTTGAATCTAAGTATTTTATAGTTTAAGATTATAACCTATTTAATTTATTGAATCTACACAATTGAATCTAAAGAGCTATGTGCCAGTTTTAAAGGATTAAAACAAAAATCTATTTTGGTGAAGAGCAACTTAGAATTGAGAGAAATTGCTAAAATATACTTGATCAAAACTGTACAACTAAGATTGTGAGATATATTAACTGGCTTTGGGTATGGGTTGGTATTAGTATTGGGCTTCTTTATCTTTTACAGAAAAGGGTGTTAGATGTGATTAAGGGAAGCTGCTCATGTTTTTCTTTCCAGTGGCTTAAGATACAAAAAGAATAAGTCTTTTATAATAATAGGGGGCATCTTTTTCCATTGTGCTTGTCTCTTAAAGAACATGGCTCTCAAATGACCAGTGGGTAGAAATTCTGTTCATAAATATACCACATGAGATAATTTGCTTTGCATATTTGGCTTCCAATAAAGATCAGAGATAATTCCTTCTACTATTTTTAGAGTGGAATACACTGCTGAGAGTAATTTTTTTCTCCAGTGTTAAAACCAGGCAGTTGAGTTTTTGTTAAATTCAGGTAAAAAGTAGGAAAAAAGGGAAAGGAAAAAAACCTCTGATGAAGTGTGAGAATTCAATATTATATTCTTGGGTATTTGAAATTATTTTTTCTCTTTGTTCTGGCTTTTATAACACTTTTTTTAAGAAGCACTGACTGATGCCAAAAGAAAACATCAATTATTCTGGGACACAATAAGGCTTGAGACAGGAATTAATTCTGCATGCAGCCATTAACCATCTCTGTAATGGTTTCAGAGGTCTGACTTTGGTTATTATGAAAGAAAAAGTCTATTAGATTTTAACTCACTGTAGAGCACATATCTACAGCCTCTCAAGATTGGCAAGCCTAAAAGGTTATTTGTGCAAACTAACTGAAGTTGAGGCACCTAATACTACCCTGCCTGGAGACACACAATCTTTTTATATTGCCAAGTGAAAAAAGTGTATAGATGTTTTCACTTGTATCTGAATGGAATGGGGGACTGAAATTCCTAGTTAAAATTAGAGACATCCTCCTGAATGACTACGATTGTGCAGCAGCTCTTGGCTTAGAAACAAAAGCTAGTCCTGCTTAACCTCGACATTGATCCTGCATGAGAGCCAGGACTGGGAAGAAGAGGCAGGTAAACTTGGACATTTTTGACAATCTGGGAATTAGAAGGGCAGAGCTCATGGGAGATAACTTAAACACTGTCTTCTGTCTAACCAGGAATTAACTTGTCCTAAAATTTCTTCCACTCTGCCTTAAGCTTTCTCTATTATGCATTCTCTTTTAAACATTAAAAAAACCATACCTCTAGATTAAGAGCTATCAGTCATTTACTATTTAGTGAAAAATAATTAAAACAGCCGGGCGTGGTGGCGCACGCTTGTAATCCCAGTACTTTGGGAGGTGGAGACCGGAGGATCCGGGTTCGCGGCCAGCCTCAGCGCGCATGCGCGTGCGATCAATCTCTCTCTCTCCTCTCTCCTCTCTCTCTCTCTCTCTCTCTCTCTCTCTCTCTCTCT
>PVJS01054361.1:0-12984 GCA_004027185.1 Glis glis
CCCTACCCTCCCGGCCAAGATGGCCGCCCTTCTGTGCCTCAGCTGCTGGGCGGGGGGCCGGGGGGTTCTCCCCGCCAGGGCTCCCCTTCCCCTCTTCCGTTGACCCCGAAACCCATCAGGTTGACCCCTCGGCGTTTCAGAATCCCGCTGGGCCGAGTGAGGCGGTCCAAAGTGATCCCTGGAGGGGGCAGTGCCAGACGTTTTGGGGTCCCCTTCCTCAGCGTCGCAGCTCCCAGCTTTCCTCCTGGAGAAACGCCCCCTAACACCCTCCCGGCTGCTGGCGGAGGGGCGGGACCTCTGAGGGAAGGGGCGGAGCCAGTGCAAAGCAGGTGATTGCGTGTCACTTCCGGGAGATGGGATGACCTCATTGTGTAGTTAGACACCCCCCCCATCAAAATGGCTGTGTCTCACCTCTTTGGCTGGTTTTCTCTTTACATTTCACTCTGCTTCTTTGCTTATTTCGAGGGGCCCTAAAGAGGGCATAAGTCAGCTTAGATCCCCACAAACAACTGACTGATTCTCACCTCTGTTTAGACACCCCTCCTCCTGCCTTACCTCTGTTGACCCCTGATTTTCTTGTCACTGGCAACTTTACCATCTTTTTTTGACAAAGTTTCCACCATCCCCTGAAGAAAACTCCAGGCAAAATCCAGCTAGCAACCAGCCTGCTTGTGTCTTGCCTATGGGGGTGAGGATTGAATGGGCATATTTTGACCTTGAGTGTGTTTTCTACACTATCAAAATATATTGCTGCCAACTTTTTTCTTTAAAGTGTGTGATTTTAAATTTTCTTGACCTTAATTTGAAAAAGTCAGAAGTAGCCAGAGCTTGACCTGTATATTCAATTATTTGTTCAGGCTACTTGAATGTGTGAAGATTGTCTTTTAGAATTTTTTTTGGTGCTAAGGCTCTGTCAGTAAACATGGCTTTAAATGAGAGAAAATGTTATTAATGTGCTATATCATTAAAATAGGTGCAGGGTACACTACTTGAACTTCGCTAACAAATTACATAAGTGAAGCAGCACTGAATGGATTTGAATTACAATGATCTTCCAGTAAAAGTGTACTTTAAGCCAGGTAGAGCAAGCTTCGCAGTTATAGTTGTTGTTAAGCAGGTGAAATGAGCATTTTGAAGTTAAAAAGAGAGAGAAAACACTCGAATCTTCTCATTGACCTCATTAGATTTCTGAACTCGTTTTTCTGATTCTGTCTAGTTCTCCCTTCAGTAAAATCTTCTAATAATGCCCATAATGTTCTTTAGAATGTTAAGAAGACATATTAGCTAATATTTGTGTGGCACTGAGGTTCTGAGAAAGTTGCCTTTGACAACTATAATAATTACTTTGATATATATAACATTTAACGTTAGAACACCTAGTCAAATTTTGAGAGTAGCAGGGCAATACAAAATATCACTGTGAAGGATACAACTTTTCATGGATATATATATATATATATATATGTATATATATATATATATATATATATATATATATATATGCCAGGGTAAAGCCTATAAAGACTTTGAGAAAGAACTTTATATGCCAGGGTAAAGCCTATAAAGACTTTGAGAAAGAACTTATGGAGAACTTTTACCCAACATTTGAGAGGGAGAAAAATGATTCAAAAATATATTTTCGGAAACAAGTCACATAACTGTATCCTTTTTATTTCATAATATGGTTTAATCCCCTTAATTCCTTTGGTAGTAAAACTTAGAGCTAATAGGTAAAGATTATTTCTACATGTACATGGATTGTTTCTTTGCTGAATTTGAAAGACCAACGCGTTAAATGACATTAGTGTAGAGTACAATTGCTCAGGTTTGAAAATGAAAACATCGATAATGTTTTGTATGTGTGTGTGTGTGTGTGTGTGTGTGTGTGTGTCTGTCTGTCTGTCTGTCTGTCTGTGTTGTACTGGGGATTGAACCCAGGGGCCTTCTACCTGAAGCCACACCTCCAGCCCTATATTTTTAATTTATTTTTTGTTGTTGTGGTGGTGGTACTAGGAATTGAACCCAGAGACCTCTACTTCTGAGCTATACCCCTGGCCCCCCCTTTTTAAAATTAATTTATTTTTTGGTACTGGCAATTGAACCCAGGGGCATTCTACCTCCAAGCTACACCCTTAGTCCAACTTTATTTTTATTTTGAAACAGGGTCTCACTAGGTTGATGACAGTCTCACTACTTGCTGAGGCTGTCCTCAACCTGCAGTCCTCCTGTCTCAGCCTCCCAAGTACTGGGATTCCAGGTGTGCACCACCACACCTGGCTCTAATTTTTTTATTTTTGAAACAGGGTCTCTAAATTGCTGAGGTTGGCCTTGAAGCTGAGAACCTCCTGTCTCAGCCTCCCAAATACTGGAATTACAGGTGTGTGCCACCATGCCCGGCTTATTTTTTATTTTGAAACACCATCTCACTAAGCTGCTGAGGGCCTCACTAAATTGCCGAGGCTGCTGGGATTATAGGTGTGCACCACCACGCCCAGCTGGTAACCTCTTTTTTCTTCTTTTTTGTGGTGCTGGGGACTGAATCTCTCCTATGCTAGGCAAGCAAGCGCTCTACAACTGAGCCACACCCCAGCCCAAGATAACCTCTTTATTTTTTTTATTTATTTATTTATTTATTTATTTATTTATTTATTTTTGCAGACCTGGGGATTGAACCCAGGGAATTCTACCTCCGAGCTACACCCCCAGCCCTATTCTTTTATTCTTTATTTTGAAACAGGGTCTCACTAAGTTGCGAAGGGCCTAAGTAGCTGAGGCTGGCCATGAACCCGGATCCTCCGGTCTCAGCCTCCCAAGTACTAGGATTACAAGCGTGCGCCACCACACCCAGCTAAGGATAACCTCTTTAAACCTCTGTTTCCTCCTTTATATCACAGATATAATAACAGTGCCTTCTTTCAAAATTTGCAGGCTAGTTGGTAATACATTCAGAGCTCTCAACATAATACCTGATAGGTAGTACACACTAAATAAATAGTAATTGCTTTTGTTATTATTACTATTATTGTTATTATTGTGTTTGCATAATACCTACATATATCTACTTAAATTCCATCCAGTAAATTTGGTATCTCTAATAAAAGAAAGCATTTTGAAATACTTCTAGGAAATAGGTGCGATTAATTTGTGCTTTTAAATATATTTTCTGTACTTAAGCTGTGAGGCTATGAAATGAGAAACAAAAGCAGGCAGTAATGGCATATTTATGACTCCTATTTCTCTGTTCCCTGAAAGAACATAATCTACTAGTGAAATTAGCTAAGTAAATTATACCCACTATATAAGGCTGACAAATGAGATTATGAGCCAAAAGTGTTTATCCCAATTTGAAGTTTCAAGTAGATATATACGATTTGCAGAGTGTCAAGTGATTTCAACCTTATATTTACTTGTTCAACAATTTTATCTCGTCTTCTTTGGAAGGGGGATATATTGTAGAACCCAGAAGGTTCTAAAATTGCAATCAGTTACAATGATAGTAACCCTATCATAAAGACTCACTGAAAGGTTAGCAGAAATTTGGACTGTACTATGAATTATACTTATTTACATAGAATTTGGGGGCAATTAAATATTCCAAGTAAGTCCAACACTTAGCCCAGTGTCAAACACATAGTGGGCATGCAACCAATAGTGGATAAACAAATGGGTTGAATTGATTAATTTTCTGGGTAACTGATATTTAACCTTTCAAATGCCAAAAAATTGTATTTTACATTTTATGATGTAAATCTCCATAAAGCACATTGATGTATTACAGAAATACCTCAACATTTTAGTAGAATTGAGAGAAAATTAATAGAAATTAATTGCTCACTGACCTGCTTTCTGCACACAAGGTAGGTGTAGTTACCCTTATTATTTATGTATTTCTGGTGCTGGGGGTTGAACCCAGGGTGTGTGTGTGTGTGTGTGTGTGTGTGTGTTTGTGTGTGTTCTGCCACTGAGCTACACCCTTAGCCCCAGTTAAGCTTTTCTTGGCAACAGACCATGAAGTGGCTGCGTGCTAAAAGCGCTGACTGTGTGCCTCCCAGGCCTACTGGGCACTTCCATTGCTGCTGCTTGTGGTGGTAGTTTTTTCCTGAACATTTTTTTTTAATCTCTGCTTTCTGTAGTTCAGTCAGTTAACAACTTTGACCCCTGCACTTCCACTCCTAACAACAACCATGTTGCAAATACCTATAAACTACTACTACTCAATCCATTTTTAAAGCTTCGTCTCTAAGTATAGTAAGATAGCGTTAACATACAAAAGTTGCGGCGTACATTTAGCTGTGTAGAAATCTTTGGGATTTTTCTTCCCAATTCTTTGCTATTTTCAGAAAGATATGAGGGGAAAGTTAGTGATAGATGCTATTATGTATTAAACCCTTACTCAAACATTATTCCTTTTAACCCTGCAGCAGCTCCAAAGGGCATGGGCATTAGTTGGATTTTAATGGTCTAGAAAACACCCTCGGTTCTGCCAAATGACTTGCGGCGAGTCACACCCTAGGGAGCTAGGGTAGCAAAGCCCATGCCACCTATCCTACCATTGCCTTGGCCCAGGCAGCAAGTGACATCTCTAAATGAAGCCAGTGTTGCCGTGTTAGTCACTTGGAGGGTCCCTATTACAATGCTGACACCTATCTAGGAGACAGAACATTTGACCTCCACTGTGGGGGTGGGCCTCAACAGAAGCATTTTGAAGGGGCTTTCTCACATGTTCTACACAAGGTCGGACCCTGGGTAAAGCTTCTGAACAATAGCTGGATGTCGTCCTCATCAATTCTGCGCCTCACATCCTACTGGCTTCTATGGAAACAGGACTTCTCTGAGTATTGTGGCGTAAGCTCATAGAACCCATTATCCCTCGAAGGTACATTTTTATATTTGATAAGTATTGGGGTGTTAGCAAGCACTCTCATACATTGTTGCTACTGGTACAAAATGGTAAGATCTCTACAGAGGGGAGCTAGGCAGGAACTATCAAAATTACGGAGTTGGCGGAGTGGCGCAGGCCTGCGATCCCAATACATAGGAGGCTGAGACAGAAGCATCACAGGTTCAAGGACACCCTCCACAACCTAGTGAGACCCTTTTTCAAAATAAAAGAATAAAAAAGCCTGGGGGTGCAGCTTGGAGGTACAATGCCCTTGGGTTCAATTCCCAATACCAAAAAAAAAAAAAATTACAAATGCAGCTGGGTACAGTAGTACATGCCTATAATGCCAGCTTCTCAGGAGGCTGAGGCAGGAGGATCACAAATTCAAGGCCAGCCTCAACAACTTAGTAAGACTCTGTCTCAAAATAAAAAAAATAAAAAGGGTGGGGCATGTAGTTTAGAGCGCCCCTGGGTCCAACCTCCAGTACCACCAAAATAAAAAAACAACAAATACAATTACCCTCTGAGACAGCAGTCTTATGGGAAGTTATCCTACAGATAAATATGCACATATCATAAAGTATATGGCTATTCATGTAGCAAGATTATTCTTGTAGCATTTTTAATAATAGCAAGAAAAAATGGAAGGGAAAGAGACCCAAATGTCAACCCATAGGAGAACTAGTAAATAAATTATGGCATATCTGCACAACAGCATGCGATGAAGTGATGTTGAAAATGATAGTCTTTTTTAATGATATTTAGTGACTTGCAGGATGTTTTGTTATGCAAAAAGAACAAGGTGCAACACAATACAGCATGTTGCATTTTCTGTAAGGAGAAGGGAGAAGTTTCTCTGTTTCTGTTTGCTTGTATTTGCATAAAGCAACTCTAGAAAGATACCCAAGGAGGCCTCTCTTACTTTTGGGGTGGTCCACATTCTCTCTTGAATGTGTATTTCTTACTTTCCTAAACAATTCTCTATGTCTCTAGGAAAGGAAGAAATCCAGCCAAGCAAAAAATTCAAGTGGTTACCTATAGGGTGGTAAGTAGTGTCATGGAGAAATTGTATGAACAGGGGCCGAGATAGGAGAAAGATAATGTTTGAGAGAGGCAGTGAGGGGGTAGCAAGAGATGTGCGCATTCCTGCAGTGTCGCGGAGACAGTTAGGAATGAAGGGGCTGTACATTTGTATTCTCACAGGAACACCACTGAGGAGTATTTTGTAAAGGTGTTTGTCTCATCAAAACTAGTTATAGGAACGGGGATGTAACTCAGTAGTAGAATGCTTGCCTCGCTTGCATGAGGCCCTGGTTTGATCCCCAACACTGAAAAGAAAAAAAAAACACTTGTTGTAACTCTGACATCTGGCCAGTTGGCCAGGTGCATGCTTGTAATCCCAGTACTTGGGAGGCTGAGACCGGAGGATCCAGGTTCGTGGCCAGCCTCAGCTACTTAGTGAGGCCCTCCGCAACTTAGTGAGACCCTGTTTCAAAATAAAGAATAAAAAATAGGGCTGGGGGTGTAGCGCAGAGGTAGAATGCCCCTGGGTTCAATCCCCAGTTCTGAAAAAAACAGGTATAACTGACGTCTGTAAATGGACTTAAACCTTTCCGGAGCATCTTTTCATTTTTATCCACTGTATTTTCTAAGTAAGTATGAGCTTCATGAGTTAATTTCCCAAAGATCGCAGTACATTGTAATTTCGTCATATATACACTCATGTGAAATCAACTATTCATGTTCAACCAAAAGCAAGCGAGGAGCAGGCAGCAGCGGATCAAATCACACAGGCCATTTCAGAGAGTGAGCACGGAGCATCTGCCCCCAGGTTGAGATGAGAAATGGAAATCTGCCATTTCCACCCTAGACTTCCGTTCCTTAGTTCTCAGATGATTATTTTGCCAAGGAAAGTGTGATTGTAGAATTTAAAGATTTGTGTTTGTCCTACAACATGACCTCCAAATTCAAAGCCAAGTCCTTTCTCTGGTCTTCAACCGAAGATACAAGATTGGATCTGGTGCTATGAGTTGGTCTTTTGGCAAAGTGGTATGGTATCTCCAATGTAAGGAAAATTTGGGGACATACATGGTTCTTATGCTCAGTGCTGACCTTAGATCCTAATCATTACCACCAGCACCCCAAGTGATGTGAACCCCCACAGTGGTGTCTCCTTCAAGTTTTATATATATCTCCTGGTTATAGTAGTTCAGAATGTGGCAGACACTAAGTCTAACTGAATTCAGCGAGTGTTTATTGAAAACCTACTATGGTGGGGTGTGGTGATGCGTACCTGTAATCCCAGTACTTGGGAGGCTGAGACAGGAGAATTGCAGGTTTGAAGCCAGCCTCGGCATTTTAGCAAGGCCCAGTTTCAAAATTTAAAAAAAAAATTAAAGAGCTGGAGGTGCTGGGTGTAGTGGCACATGCCTGAAATCCCAGTGTTTGGGAGGCTGAGACAAGAGGATTGCAGGTTCAAGGTCAGCCTCAGCAACATAGTGAAACTTTCAGCACCCTAGTGAGACCCTGTTTTAAAACAAAAAAAAATTTTTTTAAAGGCTGGGGGTGTAGCTGAGAGGTAGAATGCTCCCTCAATTCAATCCCCAGGACCACAAAAAGGTGGGAGGGGGCTAGGGATGTAGTTTGGAAATAGATTGCCCCTGGATTCAATCCCCAGTACCAATAAATAAATAAGAAAAATAAGAAGAAAAATGAGAGGACTCTGACATGTATATTCAAGCAACATTTATTGCTTGAATTAAGGAATCCAGTGGTAAACCCAGCATAAATATCACTAGGGGACTATTAGCAAAGTGTGAAACCTCCAAAGAGGAGGGGTAGACATGTACTAAGTTGAGGGCAGGACGTGTGCAGAGGCAGGGACAGGAAAGTGCAGTGGGGCTCATGAGTCTGCACGGTATCTACACCTCTGGATGTGTAAAAGGAGAGGAAGATGGTAGATGCAGATTGGTGCTAAGTTTTGAAGATTCAGGATTAAGACTTTAAAGTTGGTCCTGTAGACAGAGGCTTTTAACAGAAAAGTGACAAAATCAACCTTGTGTTTTAGACAAAGAGCTTTTTTTTTGGTGGTGGTGGTGCTGGGGATTGAACCCAGGGGCATTCTGCCTCCAAGCTACACCCCCAGCCCTATTATGTATTTTATTTTGAAAGAGTCTCACTAAGTTGCGAAGGGCCTAAGTTGAGGCTGGCCGCCAACTTGCAATCCTCCTGTCTCAGCCTCCCAAGTACTGGAATTACAAGTGTGTGCCACCACACCCGGCTAGACAAAGAGCTTTGATGACAGTGTGGAAGTTGGAGCAACAGCTGACCACCAGTGAGTTCCTTAGACTGACTAATTGACTCTCTAAGCCAATATTTTGGGGTTCAATATTTACTTAGTGGAAACAGGGAGAAACTAATTTTGTTTTCGTAAAAATCCTATTCATAAACAGATTGTTTCCTAGCCCAAATAGAATCAATTGTCATTTTAAAAATTAGGAGCTGGTCATGGTTGCACACACTTGTAATCTCAGTACTTGAGAGGCTGAGACAAGAGGATTGCAAGTTGGCGGCCAGCCTCAGCAACTTAGGCCCTCCACAATTTAGAGAGATCCCGTTTCCAAATAAAAAATAAAATAGGACTGGGGGTGTAACTTGGAGGTAGAAAGTCTCTGGGTTCAATCCCCAGTACCACAAGAAAAAAAAATATTAGCAAAATAGCATGCCTGTCATCCCAGTACTTGGGAGGCTAAAGCAGGAGGATTGCAGGTTTGAGGCTAGCACAAGATCCTGTTTCCAAAAAAAGGGGGAGACTGGGAGTGTATCTCAGTGGTAGTACCTCTGGGTTCAATCTCTAGTACCCCCCCACCCAGAATACACACACAAATTAGCAAAATAGTTCCTTCTTTTCTATAGTTCTTTTTCTCACATCAGTTTTATTGTATGTTTTCTGAACTAAAGCACTTTGGGGGAGCATATTTAAGGGTTTAAAATTTAGGTAATACAATGTCACTTCTTCCAAATAGTCAGCACTACACAATGCATCATTGGTTTTAAAATGTCAGCAGAATGCCAACTTTCAGTTAACATAGTCACACATAATCTTTGGGAAGAAACGCCAATAAAATATGTCCGAGGGCTTGAATTCTTTTCCTACGCCAAAGCACTGTCTACTTTGCACAGGTAGTAGACAGACTCCTAAGGTGACTCCCCGGCTGGCGTCACCCCTTCCCCTTGAGTGTGGGCAGGACCCGTGCCTTAAACCTAAGCCATGGAGTGTGGCAGAAGTGATGGGTTGTCACTCATGTGCTTTATGTCCCATAGACTTCATCTGAGCAAAGCTGGAGGCGCTCCCTGTGGGCTTGATGTAGCTAGACGCCATGCTGGGGAAGGAAAATTCCCACTGACCCCTGGGACTTGGGAGCAGCCTCAGGCAGCAGCAGCAGAGAGCTGGAGCCATGGCGACCTAACCACAAGGGAATGAATTCCACCACCAACCCGAGTGAGCGTGGACGTGGGCTCTGCCCCGTGCGGCTCCAGTGAAGATGGAAACCCAGCCAGTCCTTCATTAAGACCCTGCAAGCCACTGAGCAGAGAACCCAGCCACCCAGTGCCGAACCTCCTGCCCCTCAGACACCCCGGGACAAGTGTGCTTCGTTTCCGGCTGCTTAATGGATAGTCCATTTGTGACAGAGCAGCCTCCCAGACCCAAACCTCCCAAATCGGAAACCTCCACAATCTGAAACCTTCTGCATCTTGCTCAAAACGTTTTGGCTTTTGAAGCATTTCAGATTTGATTTTCAGATCAGGAACTCTCAACTGGTAACTAGGAAATTACTACCCAATCCGAGAACCTTCCCAATCCTAAACATGTCTAGTCCCGAGCACTTCAGATAAGGGCGCTACACCTGTGCAGTCTGTAAATAGACTCCATCCACAAGTTGCTAGTCATTTGGAGTTGCATGAAAAATGGAACTAATTGAACTATTTCTAATTGAGTCAAATACTTTCTTGTCTCGCTGGCCTAAATCCCTCCCCATCCCATACCGCCCGACTGGCCTGCTCCTTTATCCAATTCAACCTCCAATGATAATGGAGACAGAAACAAATGAGGGGCCATTGTCATTGTCATTGGGATGAGCTCCTCGGGCCTGTGCCACAGCAGTGGCATCTGGGAAGGAGGAGAGGTGGCAGATGCAAGGAACGACTCACAGGCTTATTTCATATTCGGACACAAGCGTCGTCACCGTGTACAGCCTGGTGCTGTGCAGTCGTAATGGAGGCTCACCGGGAGGCTCCCAGGGCAGGACCCAGGCCTCATGGGAAATGCCAAGTGACCCACACGAGTCTCTGCAGCGTTTGTAGTGTTCTAGTTCCTAGGATGAGAGGTGGGTTCACAGATTTTCCTTTTATATTATGCTTTATAATTTGTATATACAAATGCTACATAGATTCTTTTGTATAGATCTAAAAGTATAGAATTTAATATGTATATATTAACTGTAGCCTAAAGTACTTCTTTTTTGGGAGGGTGTTGGGGATTGGACCTGGGAGCATTCTACCTCTGACCTACACCCCCATCTCTTGTGTGTGTGTGTGTGGGGGGGGGGCTCTGGGGATTGAACCCAGGAGAATTCTACCTCTGAGCTACATCCCCAGCCCTTTTTATATTTTGTATTGAAACAGGGTCTCGCTAAGTTGATGAAGGTCTCGCTATGTTGCTAAGGCTGTCCTCGAACCTACGATCCTCCTGTCTCAGCCTCACAAGTACTGGGATTACAAAGCATGTGCCACCACACCCAACTCCTTTTTATTTTTTATCTTTTTTTTTTTTTTTGCGGTACCAGGGATTGAACCCAGGGGTGTTCTACCTCCGCACTATGCCCCCGGCCCTATTTTTTATACTTTATTTTGAAACTGGGTCTCACGAACTTGCGGAGGGCCTCACTAAGGAGAGAGAGAGAGAGAGAGAGAGCTGAGGCTGGCCACGAACCCGGATCCTCCAGTCTCCGCCTCCCAAAGTACTGGGATTACAAGCGTGCGCCACCACGCCCGGCTCACTACGTTGCTGAGACTGGCCTTGAACCTGCGATCCATCTGTCTTAGCCTCCCAACTACTGGGATTACAGGTGTGCACCACCACGCCCAGCTAATTATTCATCTACTCTAGGACTCTTACCTACCAGGAAAGGGTTTTGCCATTTGGAGTAGAATGCCAGTTAAACTCTGCTGCCAGCGTGTCCCAGGCCCAAGCTGTCATTCATCAAGGTGCTTGTTGTAACCCACCTTTTGCAGCACAGGTTATAATGAGAAAAAGTCAGGAGCAAAGAGTAAAACCAACTAGGATGAGAGGTCAGCAAAGGAAAATCTACCTGAGACATTCCTTTCCAGAATGCTAAGCTGGGAGGAGAGAGACCTAGGAGGGAGGAAGAAAGGCTGAGCTTGGTGGGAGGAACAGGCAAAAATGCAGAGACAAAAATAATCCACACACCACATGCAAATTAGGTCCAGTGAGGCTGAGTCAGGCACAGAATTGGCATTTGGAGCCCACGCATGGGTTCCTTCAGACACGCAGCTCAGGCACGATGGCCTCTGAGTAGCAGGCGGAGCCGTCATCAGTCGTGAGTTCCACTGTGTAGAGCACAGAACTCCTTTGTTTCAACATTTTCAACCAGCGCTGGTCAGGCAAATTGATCTGCTAGCTGCCATGTAGGCAAGACACAAGACCAAGACATAGCCCTGTCCTCTAGGGACTCTAAGATGAGGGAGGAGGCACAGAGGAGACACACAGCAAAATGTATACAATCATGGATCTGACCCGGGCGCAGTAGCCCGTGTGCGCGCCTGTAATCCCAGTAGTTGGGAGGCTTAGACAGGAGGGTCACAGGTTCAAGGCCAGCCTCAGCAACTTAGTGTGCCCCTATTTCAAGATAAAAAGGACTGAGGCTGTAGCTCAGAGATAGAATACCCCTGGGTTCAATCCCCAGTACCAAAAGCAAGTAAACAAAAACAAAACAACAACAACAACAACAAAAATAGGTCTGCATTGGTGGCCAAAGAGCTAAATGGAGCAGACCACGTGGGATGTATGTGAACCTGGAAGCCCTTAAGCACCCTCCACTGGCCCAGGCCCCACTGTGCCCCAGAGTCTTACCGTGACAGCTGCACACATTCACCTGGTTGGCCCTTGGCAGCCCTGGTGTTTGTGTCCCCTAATGTAAATAGATAAATTTCATTCTCAGGTTTTATCATTCCTCTACCACTCTTTTGCATAATAGTTGCTAACATGACAATCTTTCTGACTAGATCAAACAAGTCCTTTCAAAATAGCAGGTGCGACCTCCAGTTTCTGTGCATTCTCTTCGCCAACGCCATGTTTGCCTTTGTTCCCAGAACTACGTACTAGACTGATAGTTTTAATGATTTTTCAAGAATAATCCCTAAATCCTTTTCTTGATCTGTGTGCTGGAGGATTATTTTCTGCCCAGACACATCACTGGACTGGCCTCCTTGCTCTCCAATTAATTCTTAGTTTGTCTACATTAAATTACACTTTGCCATCTGCTGATAAAATCACAAAAGTCTCAAAGCCTTTTCCTTTGCTCTCACTGTTTATCGCTGGTTTGTTCTCCTCCTATCGGCTAAGTCAGCTATGAACTGGGAGATTTGGTTTCCAATTCCTTCTCCAAGTCTCTTCTCTATAAAGGAACTTCTCTATGAAGATTTCCTACAGAATGTGTATATTTATATGTAAATATATTATGTACTTATTAAATATTTATTATATGTTATTATTTATTACATTATTTGTTATTTATTATTTAGTATTATTATATATTATATATTTATTATTTGTGTATATATTTATATGTTATTTCTTTTTTTTTGCGGTACCGGGGATTGAACGCAGGGGCGTTCTACCTCCACGCTACACCCCCGGCCCTATTTTTTATACTTTATTTTGAGACCGGGTCTCACGAAGTTGCGGAGGGCCTCACTAAGTAGAGAGAGAGAGAGAGACAGGGAGAGAGAGATCACGTGCGCGCGCGCGCGCGAGCTGAGGCTGGCCACGAACCCGGATCCTCCGGTCTCCGCCTCCCAAA